>FYEU01000301.1:501739-575139 GCA_900188575.1 Geosmithia putterillii | reverse complement strand
CCCCCCTCATATCTCTCATAACTCGAGACACAACGATAACCCCTCCCTTCCTCCTTCCGGACAACAAACAACATTCTACCAAACATCTACACCGCGCACCACCAAAAAAGTCCACACCGGACCCGAAATCGAAATCCGATGCGCCCCTCCCGCAGCTCCAGCATGCCCAAGACGCAGCCGAACCTGTACGCCTTCGCCGGCGCCGACGCCCTGGCCCCGGCGCTGCGCTCGTACATCGTCCAGAGCCAGGCGGCCGGCATCGAGCGCCACGGCGCCTTCAAGGTGGCCGTCTCGGGTGGCTCGCTGCCCAAGACGCTGGCCGCCGCCCTGCTTGCCCCGTCCTCGGGCCCCGCCGACGTCGTCGACTTCTCCAAGTGGGAGATCTTCTTTGCCGACGAGCGCGCCGTGCCCCTCGACGACCCGGACTCCAACTACGGCCTTCTCAAGACGGAGCTTCTCGACAAGATCCCCGGCGACGACGCCGCCAAGCCCACCGTCCACCCCATCGACGTGAACCTCCTCGACGACATCCAGGAGCTTGCCGACCAGTACGAGAAGACCCTCGTGGGCAGCTTCGCGTCGCGCGACTCGGTCCGCCTGCCCATCTTCGACCTTCTCCTGCTGGGCTGCGGTCCCGACGGCCACACCTGCTCGCTGTTCCCCGGCCACGCCCTCCTCCGCGAGGCCGACGCCTGGGTCGCCCCCATCACCGACAGCCCCAAGCCCCCGCCCCGCCGCATCACCCTCACCCTGCCCGTCGTCACCCACTCGGTCCGCGTCGCCTTTGTCGCCACCGGTGGCGGCAAGAAGGAGATTATGCGCCAGATCTTCGACTCCGACGACGGCCTGCCCTGCGCGCTCGTCAACGAGGCCGCTGGCGACAGGGTCAGCTGGTTCGTCGATGAGCCCGCCGTCGAGGGTGTCAGCTTCCCCAGGAGGTCGTTCCTCTAAGGACCGAGAGGATAGATGAACAAGAAAGAAAAAAAAAAAGCTTCACAAGAAAAAAAAATAAACATGTCGAACCCCCCTTCCTTGCGTTGCTCGACACACACCCCGCTACATAGATTGACGACTACGTCTCCCCTGTGCCACTTCACGTCACGCCACGTCTCCTTTATATACCTCTGCTCGGATGCGTCTAGCTATATAAATAAAATGTTGTCTTTATGTCTGAGTTTCAGCTCATGTGAATGTCCACGAAACAAGAACACGCACCACCGATCTTGTATAATACCACCAATGGTGATATCCAAGGAATCGCTGCGAGCGAAGCGAGAACAGCCCCCGGCAGGGCCGCCGGAGGCAAGTCAACCGTAGAGAAGGTATAACAAGTGCCTACTCCTAGGTAGTATAGGTAGTTCAAGCACGAAAAGAAAAAGGCTATGGTATACAAGATGATAAAGGACCAAAAAAAAGAAAGGGCTCAAGAAATATACAAAAAAAAAAAACACCAAGCGCTGGCAAGATGGCTTCAGTGCAGTGTCAAGTTAAACCTGCCTCCACACGGCCCCAGCCCTGGTAATATCACCACCGCCATCCCCCCTATTCATATCAGCAATCCACCTCTCCTCGCGGCTCAGCGCATCCTCCTCAAGGGCTTGCATAAACGCCAGCTCCCCGACCATGCCGGCCACAAGCTCGCCCGCGCCGTCCACCATTCTCGCGACACTCGACCCAGCCATCTCGGGCGGCCACTCGTACCCTGCCCCTGCCCTTCCCTGTCCCCCTGACCTGCCATCTCCTCTGGCCGCTCCACCAGGGCCCATCCCATCCAGCATGCGCTGCCACCCCTCCAGCCTGCGCATCATGGCCTCGGCGTCATCTCTCCAATCGCACTCCAGCTCGCTAACAAAGAGGGGAGGACCCCCGGCGTCGGCTCCTCCGCGACTCAGCACGCCCGCTAGCCCGCCGTGCCGCCTCCCCTCCTCGACGTCGGCCACCTCGCCCATCCAGCGCTCGAAGCGACGTACCGTCCTGGCGTACCGACCGCCCGGCTCGCCGAGGGTCCACAGACCGGTGACGACCGAGTCGAGCATCTGGATCTTGTCCTCGAACGAAGACTCGCCGCCGCCGGCGGACCACCATCCCCGCAGGGCAGCCACGTTGGCCCTCTCGAAGAGTTCCACCTCCTTCTCTGCCGCGGCGTCCGAGTCGGCCACCAGCCGGGCGAAGCGCTCGCCTAGGCGGCCGCGGGCGCTCTCGCGCCACTGCTCCTCTACGACGCCAGCGTCGCGGTGCACGAGGTGTAGCTGTAGCAGCTCGTTCTGGAGCTTGCCTGTCTCGGCGGAGGCGGCAATGTTGGCGGGCAGCTTGGACGGCGACGGCGGGGCGAGGTAGGCGGCCGTGGCGGGCTTGGGGTCCCGCGTCTTGGCCGGCGAGTAGTGCTGCTGGAGCGTTGAGAAGGTGGGTCGTAGTCTGGGTTTGGTCTGGGCCTGGGCCTGGCTCTGCGGTTGCGACTGTGCTTGTGCTTGGGCCTGGCGTGCTGCGGCAGTTGTGCTGCGTAGCGCTCGCGGCGGGGAAGCTGTTGGGCTCTTGAGGTTGTTGCTGTCGCCCGTGGGCGTCGCCTTGCGTGCGACAGGCGGGCGGAGGACCGGCGTCGTGGTGCCGGTTGTCGCGCTCTTGGACCGTGCATGTGTTCCTGCCGGCGGGATACGGCGCGTTGCCGTCGTGGTGGTTGCGCCATTTCCCGACGAGGTCGGTCGTGATGATGTGGTGCTTGTGGTACTTGTGGTAGTCGGTCGCGTGGTCGTCGTAGAGGGGGGGTATCTTTTTGCGGTGGCGGCGGCGGCATCTGCCTGTCTGGTCGATGATGATCGCACGGGCGCGCCGGTCGTTGTTCCTGAAAGGGGTCTCGAGGGCGGCCTCATGCCCGTTGCTGTTCTTGTAGTAGCAGTCGTCCTCGAGGTTACAGTCGTAGTGGCAGCAGCGGGTTTCGCAGCAGCTGAGGTGGGTTTGGCAGCAGCGGAGGTGGCGGTGGCAGTCGGCCTTGCCATAGTCCTCACAGCCGGTCTCGGAGCAGCAGCAGCAGCCGTTGATGTTGTCGTCGTGGAGGAAGATGTGGTGCTGGATGAGGGCGTCCGTCTCGGCGGTTTGACAGGCAGCCTGCTGCTCGGTGATGCGGCTCCATGGCGGTCAGGCGCGTCTGTCGATGATGAACCGCTTGGTTTGCGGAGGGAGCGTGTCCGCGCTAAGGAGGACATGGTGTGCTCTCTCCTTGTGATGAATGCGGATTATAAAACGAAGAAGGGAATATCATGGGAGAATGAATGAAGGGAAGAAAGGAAGAAAAGGAGATGGAAGGCGTCGAGGTCGTGGTTATGGTCGCGGTTGTGGTTGAATGGTTTGGGTGGGGTGTTGACTCGTTGCTTGCATGGGTGGGGGATATGGACCTGGACCTGGACCTGGACCTTACCGACTTTGCTCTGCCGTTGCCGCTGCCGCTGACTGCCACTGCCGTCTCCCTATTAGTAGAATTCAATCCAATTGCCGTCCATATGCACGCAAGCACGGCAATCGAGGCCTGTCAGTGGTCACACGACTGTCATTGATTTATATTGGTGAATCGAGATTGACCATTACTATTACGGAAGGCAAAGTACAGCTTCATTCACTGGATTCAGTCGATTGCTTAATGTTGCTTGTCTTGCGACTATAATACATTGTATTTCATCGCTACTACTCTACTACTATCCTATCCTTACATGCCGTCAATACAGCAAACACCCTTATCAAAAACCCTTTTTCCAATCTTGGAAACTTTGATATCCTGGAAACTCTGATATCCCCTCCATCCTCGGAGTCAGTGCTCCATCCCCATCCCCAAGAGAACCAGCCTCTTATCCTCCTCCACATTACCATAAAAACCATGCATCCAATACCCAATGCGTCTATGCAACAAAAGAAAGAGGGTTCATGAAAAAAAGATCAGAGGGAATTAAAACAAAGAAGAAGAAGACGAAAAAAAATGAATGGCGCAGAAGAGGCTAAAGGTCCAACCCAAGAGCCGACATCCGCCTAGTAGGCGAGCTCAGACTCATGGTCCTGTTCCTCCCAGGCTGGCCCTCGCTCTCGCCGTGGTTCGCAGCCAGCTCCTCCGCCGTGGCTGCAAGATCCCTCCCCTTGCTGTCAAACACGCGCATGCACCCGTCGCAGATCCTGAGATGGCAGAACCCGCACGAGAATCGGTCGTTGGAGTCCGCGACGCCGCACGTCTGGCAAGCGAGGGGATACCGCCGGTTCTGCCTGCGGAGCATGTGCGCATGGCGCTGGTAGCAGTTGTAGTGCGAGGGGGCGAGCGGCACGGGCTGGAACACGGCTCCGGACTCGACCTCGGACGCCGGCTGGCCGACCTCCCTGCCCGGCATGGGGAACTGCAGTGCCTTCGGGTCGGCAGGCGAGCTCGGCTCCTTCATCTCGGGGTATAGCGTGCCATCGCGGCCGCGGTAGAGCATCTCACCCGTCGTGGGGGACTGGACCCAGCGGATCTCAGAGGTGGGACGGGAGCGAGACATGCCTCGCGGGCCGGGACCACCAGGGCCAGGTCGCATCGATCCGCGGGAGCTGGGCCGTGCAGACGACGCGCGGGACGAGGATCGGAACGCGCCGGGAGGCATGGGACCTGGTCCGGGACCGGGCTGGCGTCCTCGCGGGGGAGGTCGGTCCATGAAGGCGGGAGAGCTGCGTCCGGATGGGGGCGGACCACGCATGCGTGGTCCGGGACCATACAGGGCCGGGGATGCACGGCCTGATTGGGCGGACGGGGGCCCGTACAAGGCTGGTGAGGCGCGGCCAGACTGGGCAGATGGAGGACCATACAAGGCTGGGCTGGCGCGGCCGGACTGGGCAGACGGAGGTCGTACCACGGCCGCCGCCGCCGCAACAGTCAGCGCGGGCGGCACGCCCGATGGGGGACCCGACGCGGAGGGACCCGGGGTCTCTAGCTTGGGCAGGTCGGGGAGGTTGCCGCGCGGAGGGCCAGTGAGGGGCCCTGCTGTCCTGAGACGGGCCTGAGCTTGCTGAGTTGGGGTGCCGGCGCGGGGTGTCTCGCCGCCGGGGGTTCCTGCCCTCGGGATGGCACCTGGTGCCTCTGTGTCGGATGCCTCGGGCGACGAGGCGGGTGATGTGATGGTAGTGACGGGGAGGTGGTGTGTCGGCGGGGCCTTGTCGTCCCTACGATACTCGGGTGTCGGGGGGCGGCGGCTGGCAGGCGGAGGTGCGGAGATGGGCGTCTGTGCCTGGGGGGAGAATAACGCGGCGGGTTGTGTTCCGGGCGCGGAGAATGGCGTTGGTATCTGTTGCTGCTGCTGCTGCGGCGGCTGCTCGGACTGGCTGGACCGCGCGCTGCTGGTCGTCGTGTCCTTTGATCCGCGCGACATGTGGAATTTTGACTTGAAGTGCTGCAGCTTGGAGGCTCCATGACCCATGATGGACGGCTTCGAGGAGGAGTCCTTTGACGGCGGCTCGGGGGCGTCTTCCTCTTCTGCCTCGGGCGAAGAGCGCAGGGTCGTCGTCGTTGACAGCTGGTGGCGGTGGTCCTTGGATGGTGGCAGCGGCTTCTGTGTCGCGTCGGTGGCGGTGCTGTCGAGGCTGGAGGCGGTTGACGCGGTGGACGCGGTCGTCGAGGTGGACGCAGTGGACCCGTGAGAGTAGCCGCCCAGACGCAGGCCGACGATTTCGCGGCTGCCGTTGGAGCGGCGGCGCCAAATCTCCCCGCGCCGCTTCGCGCTGGTGGGTGTGGTGGAGCGCTCGGTGGTGCTGTCCTTGTTGTCGTCCCTGAGGGGATCCCTGGAAGGGTCCTTGGAGGGGACTGGTGGACGCAGGGGGAGTGTGTCGTTGTCGTTGCCCTTTGGGTTGTCCTTTGGGGGGAGAGATGGCGGGGCAGCCTCTTCCTCCTTGTCCTTGTTTTGGTGTTTGTTGTTGTCCTGCGCGGGCGTGGGTGCGTGCGCGGGTGCGGGGGTTGTAGCACCAGCAGGGGTAGTAGGGGCAGCAAACACCTTTTGATTAGGCGTGGGCTTGCGCTTGATATTGAGCCCGGGAATCTTCCTGGCTGCAATGGTCGTGGGCGTGCCCTGCGATGACGAGGCAGGGCTCTTGACGTCGGGGGATGTGACGGTGGCAGCTGTCACTGCAGCGGCAGCAGAAGCAGCAGCAGCAGTACCGGCAACGCCAGCCGATGTCGGCGATGTATTGAAGGACGTGATGAGCGGCGGGAGCGGCTTCTCCAGTCTTGGGGATTGCTGCTGTTTTTGTTGTTGTTGTTGCTGCTGCTGTTGCTGCTTTGCTTGCTGCTGTTTTGTGAGCTCTTCCTCGGCGGCAGCGGCTGCAGCAGCCTTGTCACTCTCGTCAGCCTCGTCGTGGCTGTGCTCGTCGTGGGCGGGCGACTCGTTCGCGCTGTAGGCGGTGCCGTCAGAGGAGCGGACGATGGAGGCGGTGGAGCTGCGCGAGTAGGCGGACAGGATGCTGGAGAGCGACTCGGAGGGCGACTGCATGGACAGCTGAAAGGGCTGCGGATGGTCGATCCACGAGAGGGGTTTGAGCTGGGGCGGTTTGGAGATGCGAGGCGGGCCCGAAGTCTTGGGGGAGGAGGAGTAATAGTATCGCAGGTGAGGTTCTACTGTGAGTTCTGGTTCTGAGTCTTGGTCTTCTTGTTGTTGTTGTTGAGGTCGAGATTGAGATTGGGGTTGCTGCTGCTCCAGCGGAGTGCGAGTGCGGTTGCCGGATCTGGGAGGCACAGGTGGCAGGGGTGCGTCTTCCTCCTCGTCTTGTGACGACGCCGGTTGGTGTTCCTTTTGTGGCCCTCCCCTGTCCTGACGATCCTTTCCCTTGTCCAGGTCGTCGCCCTGCTGCGTCAGCAGCTGAAGTCTCGGCGGCGTCGGATTTCTTGTCGCTGTTGTCCCTCCAGCTAGACTCCCCAGCGTCGACGACGAAGACTCCTGACCGATGGCTAGGATGGCCTCTCGCCAGCCCTTGGCGTCGCTGTCCTCGTCCTCGCTGTCCTGAGGCTTGGCAAGGATGTTTTGGATGTTGGCGCCGATGGGTCTCCTCTTGATGGCCATTTTCGGGGGGGACACCGGCGACGACAAGACAGGCGAGGTCAGGGTGCCGGTGCTTGGGCTCGTGGTCGTGTTAGTCTTGGGAGGCGATGCCGGCGATGATACCGACGGTTGTTGTCTGCTGGCCCTCGACTTGACCACCGGCAGAGGAGGCAGCGGCGTCAGCTGGATGGGCACGCGGGGGTCATTGTCGTGCAACGGCGTCGGTGGGGCGGGAATGTCGTCGGTCGCGGGGAGCAGCGTGGTATTAATACGAGGCGGAGCGCCTGTGGTATTACTTGTTGTTGTATTACTTGTCGTACTTGTCGTGGCAGGCGGGATCTTGGACGACATCGACAAAGGTGGTACAAGTGTGGAAGCAGAAGACTTGGTCGTGGGCGATGGTGCTGCTGGAGGGATGCCCCCTCTCGAGGAGAACGGACTGGCCATGATCTCGGGCGGCGTGACCATTGGTGCATCGTCGTCGGACGAGTCGCCAGCATCTGCACCGTTCGGCACAGCAGGCAGGGCCTTTGAGAAGCGCGATCGCCCGGGCCCGCGGGCCTTTGGCACAGCGAGAGAGCTGGCGGGTGGCAGCATGGCTACTGCTCCGCACTGCGTACTTCGTATTATGCTGTCTGTGTCTGTGCTCTGTACTCTGTGACAGTCTGTGTATCACCAACAACTCGTGGAGTCGGTGAGGCCGGGTGGGAGCATGAGGCTGTCTCGGTGCGACAAAGAGAGAGGGTGGTGATGTGATGGCTGGACGTCAGACTGTCGCGACCAGCGTCAATCAAGAAAGGAAAGGAAGAACACGAGAGAGAAGGAAGGAAGGAAAGGATGCAAAGACAGGAAGAGAGAGAGAGGAAAAAAGAGAGGCAAATCAAGGGCAGCAGAACAGTGTGCTGACTGGCATGAGGAATTTCAGCTTGGCACAGATGATCTTCCTCTCTCCTGCTCTGCTGCGCGCTGCTGCCCGCTCACACTCAACTCACTCACACACACACTCACACACTCACACACTCACGAGTGACCTCACACCACCACCCCCCAAAGCCCCATTCACAGGCGAGCGAGAAAAATGCTTCGCTGGTGGTGCCCACCCCACCCCTGCAACCACCTACGTAGTCGGTGCGGGTCTGCTGGGCTGCTAAGCATCGCGACCCTTGTTCTGATAGGGCCGACGAGGGGCCGTCTCTGAAACAAGGTCCAGGAACCCGGGCCAGGTCCTTGGGATCCTCATTCCTAAGAGGGAAGCGCGCGACTTGGCACGCGTTGTCAATATTGCTTCATTCACTTTGACCTTACTTTGACTTTGACTTTTGACTCTTGATAGCAGACTAGTGGTGGATGAATTGAGTACAGGTATTCATGCCATGTATGGAGCCTGATATTGCATTTTATGAGAATCCGATTATGAGCACAGCAGGCAATGCCGTGGGCGATATAGTCTCCAGTCCTCGGAGTGAGTGACCGAGTCAGCCGTGCCACTGCAGAATGTCTCGCCGTGCAACACCAAGGAATGTGACTCTTGTCCCTTGAATATCCCAGCACGCACACTCCAAGAAATACCTGTACTCTGTACTCCGTACGTGCTGGGAGATTGGGGGAGAAGGAGAGAGCACGACGACCTCGTGACTCTCCCGTTGCCCTGCTGCTGCTGCCCTGCCCGTGATTCTGCGCAAGACGATCCCGCGAGACAGCGGTAGATGGCAATTGACCTGGCAATCGGCATCTCATCGCCATGGGGATTTCCTCCATGGCGGTGCTGACTTGAGTGTTCACTAATACTGAGCCTCGTCTAAACGGCATTCTCCCTGCCAGAGCTGGGCTCATATTACTTGCTCACTCACTTACGAGTATCCGTACCGAGTACTCACTCACCATGGATGGATCCTCCTGTGTTCCTGATTCCCGAAATACCTGTACACTTTCTCGGGTACTGTACGGAGTAATACTTCGCAATTCCCAGCGCAGCTCGCATGCGGAGAATCCGGAGAATAATCCATGAGCCCTGTCCATACTATGCCCTGTAATACTCCGTACGAGTAATACGCTGTGCTGTAATGGTAGTAATACGCTGTTGGCGGATGAATACGAGTACAGAGGTAATAGGATCTTTTCGTTTCAACTTGTTTCCCTCCCGCCCTCCGCCGCCCCCTGTCCACATATACATGTATCCCCCTCGTCCGCATAGTCCATGATGCAATGATGCAATGCAGTGCAGTGCTGCTGCAGAGGCAGCCATGTGGTCACTCACACTGCTCGACTGCCTGCCAACTGCCAACACCCAACGCCAACGCCGACGCGTGTGAAATTGCAGGGGTGGACTAGTGCTCGTGGCGCCCACTCGATCGCCCCTCACCCACTGGAGGTGCTCTACGCGTGCGTCCGGCGGGCTTGCGTGCCTTACATGTGCTTGCTCCTCTCCATGCTCGTGCGCGCCGACCTATTACTCCATATTACTCCGTACACCTGCACTGCGTAAAAGAAAAAACAGCATTGTAGTCATTACAAGTGCTCAAACTCAATTCATACAGTTCTTCCGATATAACCCCAGACTGTTACTGTTACGTGTATTACCTGGCATGATGTTCCGGACCAGCCGGCCGTTGAGCCATCAACAGCCACTGAACTGCCCCCTGCATCGGCTCTGCGGCGGCCCGACGGAATAAGCCAGCGCTCTCACTTACAACAAGAGTCAGATGCTCAGCCACTCAGCCACTCAGCCACTCATCACTCAGAACCAGTTGCCATTGCCAGGATATCTACGACACCACGACACTCAGGATCAGCACCACCACGCACTATACTGCGTCTAAATATAGCACCTCAGATTGCGAGCATCGTCATTGAATATGCAAATGGCTATATCGTCCGGAAATATACCGTACATCTTGGTCTAAATCAAGCTGCACATGGCAACACACATGCATCCCAGCTTCTACCGCTCCATCCATCACCTACAACATACTTTTCCCTGCTCACTGCTTGCTTCTGCCCTTAAGCTGTTCCATGCTGAACAAGTCATCCCGCTTGCTCAACGGATCCCCTGCCGCCTCTTCCCCCTCATCACCAAACAGGAATGCATTCTTCTCCCGCGACACGCCATTCGACGGCCGTTTTCTATGCGTCTTGGTCTGTGGCGGTGAGCTGACTCCCGCCGGTTTGCCGCCACCGGCACCCGCTCCCCCGCCTACACTCGCAAGTGCTCCCGGTGACTCGTCCGGTTCCAGCATCCACGAAAATGATGACTGTGCAAGAGTCGAACGGGCAGGCACAGCCGACGGCCTGGCTTTGGACTTGGACGCCGTGGCCTCGCCCGTACTTCCAGTCTCCTCTGAAATCGAGGGTGGTGTTGCCTGGGCTGACCTAGACGATGCGGACCCCTTCTTGACCGGTATGGTCCGCGCCGCAGACGGCTTGACCTCGGGAGACTTGGCCTCTGATGGGTTTGTCGTCTCTTCCGGACTGGCGAGGGGATCCACCGCGCCATCTACAAGACTCGGCGACGAAACCTGGCCGTTATCCGCGACGCTCGCACTCGACGCACCTGCCTTGGCTGGTACTTCCCCGGCTGCTTCTGCTGCCGGCGTCGGTTCCACGGCTGGCACCTCGAGTGTCGGATCCTCGAGGTAAACCTTGACAAAGTGAACCTTGGCCGCTACAACCTCAATCAGCTCCAGGCTCTTGGCCTTGTCCTCGAGATTTGCTGCTGACACCGCCTTCAGGCTTGCAACCGTGTCGTCCAGCATGCTCGCCAACTGCTGGCTGCGCTTCTCCATGGCCATCAGCGCTGCTGCAGCCACTTCGCTGCTGCTGTTGAACGACGGCCGCGTAGAGTGCCTTGTCTCGTTGAGCCCCTGCATGTTTCGTCGAATTTCCCCCATGGCGTCCCTAAGAGCCTGGTTGATCCCCAACTTCTCACCCCTCTCCAGCACCCCCTTGGCACCTTTGGCTGCCCCCTGAAACAGAGCTTCGACGCCAGCTTGCTGGTTCATAAAGGCTGCCGGCGCCCCGAGGGGGGAGCGGGCACCCAGAGCCCTCGTGCGGAGCGCATTAAATGAGTTCAGGTTTGGTGTCAGCGGCCTTGATGCCTCGGGCTCGGGCGTCTTGGGCATCTCTGGCAATTTGCCCGTGTGCTTCATGATAAGTGTTGCACCACCCGTCGCATTCAGGTGCTTCCTCAAATATTCAGCGTCATCCACGAATTCGTGTGGCCCCAGAGGACCCCCGGGTGGTGGGTACTTGAGGAGAAGCTGTAGGCATACAGAGTAGTCCGCCTCAAGCACTGTAGATTGTGTCAGCTATTGTAGCAGTGTATTCCCTTGACAAGAAGTGGAAAACGTACATTGCCAGCGGATTCGGATGAGCATGGCCACGCAGACGAGATCAATGAGCTCCAACGTCGGATCAATGGCAAACATTGTGTCCCAGAGGACCAGAACCTGCTCAAACGGGAACTCTCTGCTGAATAATAGCCGGACCCAGCGTCTTGGTTACAGTCAGTTAATGTTCCTTGGTCGTTGCACTGGCAGATCATACTGACATGAGGAAGATCTGGGGTAGAATCTCAACACTGATGAGATGTGCCGCAAGTTCCGGGTCGACCTTCTGCAGACAGACCTCGTGGATAAACTTGCTCCGTTCCACTATTGACGAGGTCTGTTGCTGCCGTGATGTCATGGCCCCTGTTTCAGTCGAGTCACCCAAAGCGTAGAATGACTGCGCATTTTCCATAAGGAAAGAGAAGAGCATGTAGGCGTCGTGCTCAATGTAGGACGCGTCGACCAAGTCCAACAGCGTCTCGTCCAGAGACCCTGCATCGCCAACCAACTTGGCATCGATGCTGTCCGTCTCGAGAACGTGGACAATCGGCGCTAGAATTTCATGCATGCCTTGACGATAGCCTCCACGGCCCGGAAAAGACTTACAGTAGACAAACAAGATATCTAGGATCAATTCCTGGATCCGCTCATCATGGTAGTTGACCTCATCAGGCAGCCGCTGGACATCTTGCTGGATCTCGGCGCGAATGACCTCGTCTTGCCGCACCGTGTCCCATGGTGACTTGACTGGGTTAGCGATCGACGGTGTCACCGGTAGGTGTCCAATCGGTTGGAAATACTCACATTGGGCTCATCTGCCAGAGGGTCAACGGCCAATTCAGCCAGAGCCTCGGGATGCTTAATGTACTTGAGAAAGTCTTCGCGTCGCTTGGAATAATCGCCTCTGCCGCGGTGAAGCACCTCCTCCCACCCGTCTCCGGCATCCTTGGAAAGAAGGAACGTCTGTGGTGTAGCAAAAAGTCAGCGTGACTATTCGGGGCGCGGTGCAACCTGGAGAGCTTCCTACCTTCCAGCAGACTGAGCGAAGACCCGCGATGCACGGATTCGACGGTCCATTGGCCTTGACAGCGCGCCCAAGGTCCGCAGGACTGCCTCGGTAGGACTGCATGGCCCGCCATCGCTCCCTGGATCGAGTCAGTCGAGTTGTGTAAGGGGTGCGTGAAATTTGTAGGCGGTGGGAGGTGTCATCAGGATGAGATGGTGAGGGGCACACTCACTCTATCTCCTCGACGGATCTCATGGCGGTATAGGTAGCTAAAATGTCTCTCTCGGGCACTCAGTTCAATCCGTACAGCCAGCCCATCGAGATGGGGGGCCGTCTGCCTGTGATGAATACGCCGAGTGTGACGTGGGCCGTAAAAGTCCAGAGTGTAGAGGTTGGATTGCGACAATGGTATGGTGTGATGTTGGATGACGACGAGGCCAAGGTCGCGCGTGGCAGGTGGTGAGGCTAGAAGCCAACCGCTGGCTGTGGGATGCAGGCTACTCGTTCACAGCGCGGCGACGGCATGCAAGGGCCCATAGGCTCGCCCCACTCAAGCCGGCCTTGCGGGTTGCTAGAAGACGACGTCGGATACGAATCATGGCGGCTCGCGACAATTTGGAGCAGAAAAATGTTGCTCAAGTGAAGATCATGGAGACATAGAATGATTCACTGCTTGAGAAGGCGGTCACTGTTTTGGGCGGCAAGGTTTGTTGTGTCGGAAGGACGCACCTTCCCGATCTTTCGGGGTTTGCACCTTCCGCGTACAGCGTACAGAGCTGTCCCACCGTCGGACCTAGAGCGCTGACGCGAGACAGATAGAGTTTCTTGAGAAACAAAACCTCGTGACATTTCAAGTACGTATACAGAGGATTTATTTTGAAGTAAGCTCGCTCATGGATCCCATTTGACTCTGGAGGGATCTTGGCCATCATGAACTGTCCCCCTAGCGCTCATGAAGAGAGACGGAAGAAGCAGGTAGATGGCCCTGAGCCAGTGAGTTCTGGGATAGCTCATCGGCCCATATTACCGCTCAAGGCAGACGATATCTCTCATGCACACCATTATGAAATACTGTTCGTAAATAAATACTATGAGGATACATAGAATTGACGAGGTTAGATTTCCTGTGCTATGCTCCCTCTATCTGTTACGCCGCCGCATCGTCGGATATAGACTCCCCGCTGTCGATGTGGGGTGGTTGCCAGGCACTTAAGGCTGGGCGACGTTGAACCAACTCCACCCGTTGGTTTTCCTGAATCCCGCACCCTCTACCTCACCTCATCCATAACCTCCACCTGTCCCCAAGCGTCACAACGGTCCGTTTTTGCCTGGAAGATACCACCAGCGCCGGCCACTTTCCTTTTCCTTGTTTCCTTTTTGTTCTTGTTTATAAAGCATGCGTCGTCGTCAAGTGTGACATAATGTCGGCCGACTTGTTTGCCGAGTTCAACAGCCCACCGCCGCAGCAGCAACGACAACCGCAGCCGCCGCCGTTGCCGGTGTCGGTGCCAGTGCCACAGCAGCAGCAGAAACCGCAGCAGAAACCTCAGAAGAAGAAGAAGAAGAAGAACTACGACCCGTGGGGAGATGATTATGACTCGCCCGTAGAGGAGCCCGAGGATTTCGGTTTCGGGGCATCCACCGCCCAGACTGCGCAGCCGCAGCCGCAGCCGCAGCCACAGTCGACGGTAGACGACGACGACGACGGATGGGGCGACTTTGAGGTAGCGGAGCCGGTGACGGCGCCAGCGCCAGCATCAGCTCCTACTCCGGCCCGGGCGCCAGCACCGGCACCCCCAGTGCCCCAGCAAGCAGATCCATGGGAAGCCTTATCGAGAGCCGGGTCGGGCTCCTCCCAGCCCCCTCCCCCGCAACCGCCAACTCGGCTGGTGCGCGCCTCTACGCTGGACATTATGAGCAACAGCCTAGTGGACATTGGGGGCTTTGGAGGCATCAGTAGCACACCACCCGTCTACCAGGCGGAGGAGAAGACGTTACGGTACCCTCCCACGCAGGCCAAGTCGCATCCGAAGCTGAAGGAGCCGAGCAACCCTAGCGTCATGTTTGACGCCGACGATTTTGAGCTAGAAGGTGGTGAGGACGACGATGAGGACGACGACGACTTTGGTGACTTTGAAACCGGGGAGCCTGAAGCGCGGCCAACCCCAGCGCCAGCACCCGTATCCGCGGCGGCACCGAAGAAGCCGCAGCAGCGTGAGCAGCAGGCGTACCAGCCACCTCCACCAATGGATCTTCTGTCACTGGATGATCCGCCAGCTACGAACCCTACGACGCGCAAGGGCCCTCCAAAAGCTACCACGTCCAAGGGGTGGGGTTTCGGCGCGACAGCAACTGGAGAGGTGAAGACCCAGACCCGCGAGGCACCTCGACTCTCTGTCATGAATCAGAAGCAGCCTGCGAAGAGCCCTATTATGGAAGACGACGAGTGGTCAGCATGGGATGACTTTGAGCCTCCATCTAGTGGCAAGCCCGGCAGCGGTGAGCCCAAGGCGCAAAAGGTGGAAGAAGTTGCCGATGATAGCTGGGGATGGGGTGGTGCGGCAGATGACACACCCACAACTACTACGGCAAAGCCAGCCCCAGCTCCAGCACGGCCAGAGACGACGGCGGCTACATCTCGCGATGATGATCCGCCACCAGTCAACGTGCCCCCGCCATCAGTTATCCTGTCGGCCTTTCCCACGCTCCTGGGCAGCGGTAGTCCGCTGTTCAAGCCCCTAGCAGCGGGGAAGAGCACGTCGATCAAGCAGCGGATCCTATCGGAGCCGCAGACGGTGGACTTTCTACGGGCGTACCTGGCTGTGGCGATAACGGCGGCACGCGTCATCGCAGGGCGCAAGCACCGATGGCACCGCGACAAGATCCTGGCCAAGAGCATGTCCATCTCGGCGGCGGGAAGCAAGGGCATGAAGCTCGCGGGGGTGGACAAGACACAAGCGGCCCGCGAGGACAGGGAGGCGGCCGACGTGGCGGCCGTGTGGCGCGAGCACGTAGGACCCGTGCGATCGGCCGTAGTGGCAGCCAGGCAGGTTGGCGGCCTCGAGGGCGTGGCGGTGCCCGAGATTGGCGAGAACATGGTGGTCCAGACGGCCAAGCTGGTGCCTACGGCGCCGAAGCCGTGCGTCATCTGCGGGCTCAAGCGCGATGAGAGGGTCGCGAAGGTGGATGTCGCTGTCGAGGACAGCTTTGGTGAGTGGTGGGTTGATCACTGGGGGCATAGAGCGTGCAAGAACTTTTGGGTGCAGCACGAGGAGACGCTGAGGCAGAGATAGGGTGGGAGGATATATTGCTGTTGCATTTTTGAATATACCTTTTAAGAGCCTGTTCACGAGAGTCCCATCTTGACTGCTTACAGGATATTACCGGTAGAGTTGACTTGTACATGTCGTGTGCGTACGCGGACCGGAAATGCGATGGTTTTACCTCTGTATTACGACTTCGGCAATAGGCCTTGCGCGCGCCATCAGCGCAGTCCTGCAAGCAGCCATCTCGGCACCTTCATGACCAGGCCGATCGCTCCAGTTCAACAGCCGGTTATCCGGAGGTTGATTGGACTGGCGGACACAAGCCCCGCATGGATGGACCCTGGGAGACAGAGGAAAAAAATAGTCGTGCCGTGCGTATTACGACGTATTCCGTAATACTCCATCGGGACTTGCGAAAGCAAACCCCTTGTACTTAGCTGGGCGGGCAGCGTGTGTCCCGTCTTTCTATACCCGGGGGCACACAAGTGGCACATGACAAGCCGTAGCATGGAGTAGTACAAAGGCACAGAGCAGACGACAACGGCGATGGTGGTGTCGTGGCGACGAGGAAGAGGAATAGTTTCTAGTGGTGGGGGAGCTATCGACATGGTGTGTGCGGGGAGGGGCAGACAGAGAGGTGAGGGGGGCAGTGGCCAAAGCTAGAGGAAGTGCCAATGTCAGGGACCAACGTACGGAGTATTAGCTGTGAGTAATATGCCAGACGCATAGGTACAGTTCGGCCAACCTCATCGGGCGAGGCGAGGGGTCCATACATGTACGTTCCTGTGCTGACTACTCCGTAGGTGTTTTTTTCTCTTTTATTTTCTTATTCCATGTCCGGTTTTCGTGACTGCAGCTTCCCTGGCTTGCCCAAATGTAACTGGCAAACAGAAAGACGGGCGGGACATAACGTAACGAGTACGAGTACGAGACCGGGCAGAGCGCTGGCAATATCCACGGCACTGGCCGGGCAGTAGCGTGGGAGATGGTGGCTCGCATGCACCTGCCGTTGTAGCGTCGCATGGCCGGCCTCGGTCGTACGAGCAATTTCGAACTACCAAATGATGGTCGGCTTCTGGGCCTCTTGCTCTGCCCTGGGCTCTTTTTGTTTCACCACTCGTGCCTATGGTCCAACACGCAGAGGACCTAGCTGCACCACGGGAACAGCTCCTGTACGGATCCCGTCACTACCGGCGGGTACAGCCACTATGGTACAGTACCTTGGGAGTACCTAGGTTAAGTACAGGGCCCAGGTCCGTCCTGACCGGGACCCACTCGGACTACCTGTAACAGAGCCTGCCGCCCAGCTCCATTGCACTGGGCCTCCAGGGTCTAGCCTTGTCCAGGTGCAGCTGGTTCCTCTTGTCACCCTGCCACCCCTCCAGGCCTCCAGGGCCCTCGTCCACCTTTCAGGCACCTGGCAGTCACTTTTCAGGGCACTTTTCAGGCACCTCGCCGGGCACCTTGCCGGGCACCTTTTAGAGGCAGTACGGAGTACTAGAGACAGCAGTCAAGTGGGCTAGCACCAAACCACTGAGCAGCACCCCCGCCTAGAATAGCAGCATTAGCAGTTTTGCAATAGCTACTACTATACTTGTACCTATACCTTTGTCAATCCCATACGCACACCAGGCTATGCCCAAGTACGAGTACATCTACTCCATTTTACATGTACAAACTTCAGCCTCTAGCCTACAGACAGGCACAGCGTCCACCACAGCGTCCACCACAGCACCAGCACAAACAGCCACCGCCCACATCCCACCTTTTACTCTCTCTTTTCCCTTGCCAACTTCTTCACGTCTCTCCCTCCTCTTCACCTTTCTCTTCTCTCTCTCCCTCCCACCAATCCTCGCGCCTCCATCACTCCAACCCTTCCGAAACCTCTCCTCCTACCTTCTCTTCCTCTTCCCCTCCCCTCCTCCTCCGCCTCTTCTCTCACCTCCCCTCCCACCTTCCCCCCCTCTCTCGCACCCCTTCTCTCTTCGCACCCGCCATCTTTCTAGATCCGCGCGCGCCCCTCCCCCGCCTACCCTCACCGGACCCTTCATCCTGCCCACCAACTCGCCAACTTCAGCGCCAGGCAAACCCGTCTCGCTCGCACACGACTTCTTTGGCACCCCGCCATCATCCTTGTCTCCCCGAACGCCGTTGCACCTCTTCCCGCGACGACCCTCTGGACACTTGTGAAAAAGACAACGATCACCCTCGTTGAATTTTTCCCCAACCCATTTTGCGACGCCCTCCTCAATTAGCACCTCTTGGCATCGCGGATCGTGACTCTTTCGTCGTCGTCGAACCGCCTTTTTTTCTTCGCCCATATCTCCCAACTCGCACCTACCCCGCTTCCCGCCAGGTTTGCCCCGTGCCTTCCTGCCATTCCGAAAGGTGAGTCTCTTGCTCCTTCCCTTGCCTTGCGAATGCGCTGGGTCCCTCTTTTCCCCCGTCGTCTCTGCTTCCTCAGCTCTTCACACACACTCTCTCTCCCCTCCGCCTCTCCCCCAGGACCCTTGAATTCCAGCTAACGCAACGTCATGTCGATAGTACCCCTCTGCTCCGCCCCCTCTTCCCATCTCCCTTGTCTTCAGAAAAGACAAGACCGCCTCGCTCCCTCTACCACCTCCGTCTCATACATCCAAGACACCATGTCCAACGCTCAGGACATCATCCCCGCCAACGGCAGCGACATTGCCGACCCCATCGATCTTCAGATGGAGGACAGGCTCGACAGCAACGGCGAGATCATCCCCAGAACCGATGAGGAGTACGCCCAGGCCCAGCTCACTCTGCGTGCCATTGTCTCCTCCAAGGAGGCCGGTGTCATCATCGGCAAGGGTGGCAAGAACGTTGCCGACCTCCGCGACGAGACTGGCGTCAAGGCTGGCGTCAGCAAGGTCGTCCAGGGCGTCCACGACCGCGTCCTCACCATCACTGGTGGCTGCGATGCCGTCGCCCGCGCCTACGCCATTGTTGCCCGCGCTCTCCTCGAGGGTGCTCCCGCCATGGGCATGGGCGGCGTCGTTCAGAGCAACGGTACCCACCGTAAGTGACTGCTACTACTTCCTCATCCTCCCCCTCCCCCCCTTCTCATTGTACTGACATGACCCCGCTTCAGCCATCAAGCTCCTCATCTCCCACAACCAGATGGGCACCATCATCGGTCGCCAGGGCCTCAAGATCAAGCACATCCAGGACTCGTCCGGTGTCCGCATGGTCGCCCAGAAGGACATGCTCCCCCAGTCAACCGAGCGCATCGTCGAGGTCCAGGGCACCCCCGAGGGCATCCAGCGTGCCATCTGGGAGATCTCCAAGTGCCTTGTCGACGACTGGCAGCGCGGCACCGGCACCGTCCTGTACAACCCTGCCGTCCGTACCCAGCCCGCTGGTACCACTAGCATTGGTGGCGGCGGCCTCGGCAACAGCACCGCCAGGACCGAGTACACCTCGCCCCGTGTGATGCGCACGGGCAACGGTGCCGACTTCAGCGACGGCGGCCGTCCCTTCACTCGTCGCTCTGACTCGGACGCCGGCCTCCGCGGCCCCCCCACACACGACGAGAACGGCGAGGAGATTCTCACGCAGAACATCAGCATCCCCGCTGACATGGTGGGCTGCATCATTGGCCGTGCCGGCAGCAAGATTAGCGAGATCCGCAAGACGTCGGGTGCTCGCATCTCGATTGCCAAGGTATGTCACATTGGTTCAAGGCGTTTGTAAATCCACACAAGACTAACATGATAACAGGCACCGCACGACGAGACTGGCGAGCGTATGTTCACCATCATGGGCACTGCCAAGTCCAACGAGTCGGCCCTCTTCCTGCTGTACGAGAACCTCGAGGCTGAGAAGATGCGCCGCAGCCAGGTGCAGGAGTCGGAATAAGCTCCAAGACCGCAACCCGGGCATTCTCATCTCTCTCTCCCTGCGACAGATGAGATGGCCCCAACGACGGCCACTATTGTTTCCCTGACCTGTTCTTTCCTCTCTGTTCCTTTTGATGCGCCGTGTATTTTAAGGCAGTATTTTGGACTGCCCGGCGGCTCTTGCGCCTGCCGTCTCGTCTGACCCAGATTCGACCCCGCCGCAAGGCTTCTTTCGTCTACAAGGCACAGTGGACAGACGCGTCAACAACGACACGCCCTCGAAACAAACAAAAAGCATCATCATAATGACAACATTTCTTTTTTTTCCTTTCTGTTCAACCCCCTTGCGATTCTTCTTATCCGCCTTTGCACTCGGCCAACCGCACTCGGCGAGACCGTCACTCCAATCGCCAACTTTCCCTTTTGGCTCACTGAGCACATCCTCGACAGCATCCATCACCGGTCTGGCAATCACAGCAAGTCCCTTTGTGGGGCCCCACGAGACCTGGCGATGAAGCCTTTTTGATCAACCCGTTCGCCCATGGACGAATATTGATCTAGATGGCTGTGGCTATCTGTCATTCTCTCACTACCACAACTCTCTTTCTCTCCCCACTCAATGCGAATATCACTACCCACTCACTCCCTCCGCTCTCATCTTACCGACACTATGATGACTCACGCCCATTGATAAAAAAGAAAAGAACACAAAAAAAAGGAAGAAACGCCCCAGAAAATTCGGTGTATTGTACTGGACTTGGCTGTGGGCTTTTCCACGGCCAGCGGATGCCACGCAGGCAGGAAAATGGCTTGGACGGTGGCTACCGCCAAGATTGGGCGGAATGTCTAGATAAGATACCTTGAGAGTTTATGTATTAAGTTCACGGGGCTTTAATATACTTGAGCGAGTGGACAAGCTGCTGTTGATGCACGCTGCTTCTTATGTGAATAGGGTCTTGTCTGTCAATGTCTGCTCGTACTTGGACGGAGTCGAGCAGAATCAAAAGTGTGTATGCTCCGTACTCTAGAGATGCTCCCCCGCAAAAGACGCAGACGCAAAGACGCAGGGTCCCCCACCAGGACCCGCGTAAAGTAATTTGCCGTTTTAGGCCACGGAGCCAGGTGGTAAAGCCAACCTGTCAAGTTCGTCTACGTAGCTACTTTAACTTGCGCGGGCTATCAACGCCACCTCGACACGAGACCTTGACACACTCTCGAACCACATTCCTTCTTTCCATTGTCCTTGGACCATTCTTTTTTTTTTTTTCGCTCTCCTTTCTATAAAGAGTGCTGATCCGTCCTGTTTCTTTTCAACGTGGTTCCCTGATCCACCCGACAGATCACACCCGGATTCCATCTCCTACCGATCGCGTCCCGACAGCACCAGCGACACGCGACGTCGCATATACGGACACACACACACACACACACACACACGACACGACACGCGCCGTCGCAACACATATATAAGCACATACAATGGGTCGGTCGAAGCAGCCCCCCGTGAAGCGCGAGTCGTCGTCCGAGTACTTCAACAAGAGGACGGCCAGCTGGGAGGCTACCAAGGAGAAGGAGAGCGCCAATGGAAATGGAGCTGTCGTAGCCAGCAAGGAGGGTGGCAAGACTGGCAAGACTGGCGCAACATCCGTCGCGCACGAGCACGAGTCCGAGGCGGGGATTCTGCAGCTGGTGATTTCGGTGGTGGGCATCTATGCTTCTTTGTAAGTGAAGAGCAGGGCAGGCAAAAACGTACAAGAAGAATCGAGGCTGACTGACTGGCTGGCCTTTGCAGCCTCACATGGGCATACCTCCAGGAAAAGCTGACGACGACACGACACGGCCCGGTCGACGCCTCCGAGGTGTGGCACTTCCCCGTCTTCCTGAACACGGTGCAGTCTGCGTTCGCGGCAGTAGTGGGCCTCATCTACCTGGTGGCTTCGTCGTCGTCGTCGCGCGGGGGCATCCCGCCCATCATCCCGTCGCGCAGCATCCTCGTGCCGCTGGCCCTCGTCGCCGTGACGAGCAGCCTGGCCAGCCCCTTTGGCTACGCCTCGCTCTCGCACATCGACTACATCACCTTCCTGCTGGCCAAGTCGTGCAAGCTGCTGCCCGTCATGTTGCTCCACGTGGCCGTCTTCCGCCGCCGCTACCCGCTGTACAAGTACGGCGTCGTGGCCGCCGTGACGGCCGGCGTGGCCATCTTCACCATCCACGGGAGCTCGTCCTCTAGCAAGAAGCGCGGTGCAAGTGCAGGCGAGGACGCCAGCGCCGCCTGGGGCATCGTCCTCCTCGGCATCAACCTCCTCTTTGACGGGCTCACAAACTCCACCCAGGACCACATCTTCCAGTCCTACAGGCCCTACTCGGGCCCCCAGATGATGTGCGCCAACAACCTCATGAGCACACTCGTCACGGGCGCCTACCTCGTCCTCAGCCCCGCCCTCGTGGCCACCCCTCTCGGTGCCTGGCTCGGCATGGATCCCGCCGCCGGGGGCGAGCTCTGGGCTGCCCTCGATTTCATGGGCCGCTACCCCGCTGTCTGGAAGGACGTCCTCGGTTTTGCCGTCTTTGGCGCCGTCGGCCAGGTCTTCATCTGTATGTGCCCCTCTTTGCTTTTGATTTCCCTCCCGGGGGCCCTGCCGGGGGCTTTTCTCGCTTCGCTTGCACTTAGGGTCATCACTCGATCGTCGCTAACCTTATGCAGTCTACACCCTCTCCACCTTCTCCTCCGTCCTCCTCGTCACCGTCACCGTCACCCGCAAGATGTTCACCATGATCCTCTCCGTTCTGGCCTTCGGCCACCGCCTCACCCACATGCAGTGGCTGGGCGTCGGGCTCGTCTTTGGCGGCATCGGCGTCGAGGCCGCCATCGCCCGCAAGGAGAAGCTCGCCAAGGAGGCCGCCAAGCTGGCTGAGCGTTCCGGAGCCAGCAAGAAGCAGCAGTAAAGTAAAACAGTAACCCCGCCCGCCGTCTGGATAGATAGATACCACGCCTGGCCGTCGTTGATGCGGGGCTGTGCTCATGTCCATAGACCTTATATCGTCCTTTGTATCATATTCATGCTGTGCGCAAACAATTCTAGACTATTGTACATACTACTTTGCTTTACTTTTCTTCACTGAACTTGGCTTCATCTCATGCTAACCCTGGCCCATGTGATCCGTAACATGGACGGCATGGCACTTGCCACGACTATGGCACTTGCCCAACTGAAAACACACACCATTTCCTTCCCAATTTCCCTCCGGGCCCTGTAACCCTAACCCATGTCATCTTCAACACACGGTAGCACTTGCACAACTCATACCACCACTTCCCGCCCCTTTGCCTCCGGCGGCCCTGTCGGGAGCTGTTCTCGCTACGCTCGCAATCCCACCAGTCAAGACATCACAATGCATTCAATAAAGGATCAGTGCATATATAGCCAAGCATCAATTACACAAGCAGCCATCACCGGACCTGCCTGCTCTGCCCTGCTCTGCTACTTAGCTCAGCTACCTAGGAACTCCTAATGTACACATGTAACCCATGTGTGTGCGACAACTCCCGCTCCTCCTCGATAATACAACTCCCCCTCCTGTCCCTCCCCTCCCCTCCATATGACTGAACAGTTGAAAAGAAAGGCAAAACGATAGACATGTCTGAGTGGTAACAATGGACACGTCAGACAGATGAATGTGGCTAAACAACCAGCACAAAAACAATATGAAAGACTAAAACCAGACAGGTCACGGCACGGGGCAACGTGAACCTGTTATGTAAAAGACAGACCGGTAAAACATAAAAAGACCAGACCAAAAAAAAGATTGACAACGCCTGAAAATGCCCAGCTTGGTGCAGTGCGTGCTGGCAGTGACCAAGGTTCTCGTTTCTCTCTTCCAGGTGTGGGTGAGAAACGGGAATGCTCCCAGGTGAGGGAGGATATTGTCCTGCCTCTGAATAGATGTGTGGGGAACTTATCGATGGTTCCCAGGATGAAGAAACTGGTTTCTGGATAGATATGACCATCTTTGAATAGAATTTTCCTCCGAATGTCGGAGAGCCATGGTCCGAGACAGATCAAGATATCGGTCTACAGAATATCATCAATCGACCTAACAATCGGCGTCTCCCCAACAGTAGGCGGACTCCTCGGATCCGCGACCTGCGTCGGCCTCCCAAACGGCACATACGGATCCCGCGGGAACATGGTCGCCCGGGGCGAGAAGAGCCCGTCACCACCACCATGTCCCGGGGTCGGGGGCACCTCCTCCTCGGCCGCAAAGTGCATTCCGGGCAGGGGGGCCGCAGACGACTCTTTGTGGCTAAGCCAGTGCTTGAGCGGGTTCCCCATCATGGTCTCGACACGTGGCGACATGATGGTGTCCTCGCCCTCGTCCTGTGGCTGACCGGGTCGGGGATAAGAAGAGTAGCTCCCAAACGACGGCGGCGGCAGGGTCCGCACCGGAGGCGGGGGTGATGCCCTTGTTGGAGGGGGTGGCGATGCCCTTGTCGGGGGAGGCGGGGGCGCGAACGAAGTAATTGGTGGTAGTCGCGATGTCTC
Source organism: Geosmithia putterillii (assembly GCA_900188575.1). Lineage (NCBI taxonomy): Eukaryota > Fungi > Ascomycota > Sordariomycetes > Hypocreales > Bionectriaceae > Geosmithia > Geosmithia putterillii. The sequence goes on along the minus strand of FYEU01000301.1, from coordinate 551,101 downwards.
GTGCTCGTCGTCCTCGGCGGGCAGCATCCCTGCTATACGTGAGATGCGCGCCGAGTTGCTAAACCGGGGGAACTTCTTGTTCTGGTGGAATGTGAAGCCCGCAGGGGCGGACAGGCCGGGTGTGGGCGGGGGTTCGAGATCCGAGGCAGACGTGCCGGCGAAGCGAAGTGTCGGCAGGCTCAGACCCGGTCCCGCGTCCATGTTGCTGAGGATGGAGCGGGTGGCCGTCTGGGTGGGCAGGTCCTGCGAGGGAAGGCTGAGTGTAGTTGTGCGCGTCTGCTCCTGGGAGGGAAGGCTGAGAGTCGTAGTCCTCTCTTGCGAGGGGAAACTGGGCGTGGTTGTCTGCGTCTGCTCCTCTGCAGACGTCTGCTTCGGCCGTTCAGGCAGCTCGCTCCTGAGTGACGGCTCCACAGCCGACATGGGCACGGTCGGTTCAGGCTCATACTGCCTACCCTGCTCGACCTCCTCGCGCCACGAGTACTTTGGCGGAGCAGTCGCCGGCCCAGGAGACACGTCACCGTGGCCAGGCATCGAGTTGCCCCGACGGTGCACCTCCAGTGCGGGTCGCAGGCCGCCGGGGCCACCTTCTGCACCCGGCCGGGACGACTCCTCGTCCTGGTCGGTGTGCCGCCTCTCACGCCGGTCATCACCGGGCAAGGGCGCCGTCCGGGGCTCCTTGGGAGGCAGACCGACTGCCGAGGCGGACAGTGTGAGCCTGTGCTTTGTGGGGCTGCGCCCGCTGCGCGCACGGCCGTAGTCGGACCCCGCGCCACCGGGGAGCAGCCTCTTGTGGGAGAGTTCCTTCTGGAAGTCCTGCAGCGAGTACATGAGCTTCATGTTGGGGCTGATCCACTGGCTCTTGGACTGGGCGGCGTAGTAGGCGTCGTTGACGGTCGATTCGGGCCGGCAGTACATGCCGTAGGCGATGATAAGGCTGGCAGAGCGGCTGGCGCCCTGCTGGCAGTGGATCAGGACGCGCTTGCCACGGCGGGTGCGCTCCTCGATGGTCTCGCAGAGAGACATGAGGTCGGGCGAGATGTCCGTGTTGTGGTCCCACGGCACGTGGATGTACTCAGGCTGGCTCTGGTGGAGCGAGTTGCTGCTCTGGAGGGCCTTAGGCGTGGTGGGGGTGGGCGGCTCCGCAGCGGTGGCGGCAGCAGGAGTCTGCTGGAACTCGAATGCCGTAGCGAAGCTGGCGTCTGTCAGAGCCGTGTCGGGGATGGGGCTCTGGGTGTCGACGGGCGTGGTCGAGCTCTGCGCCTGCGGTGCCTGCGGGGATGTGCCAAAGGGGTTCTTGACCTCCTTAGCCACGTTGATGACCACGTCAAACTTGGCGGCCTCGTCGCTCGACGGCTCCAGATACAGAAACACGTTGTCGTCGTACATGGCGATCGGACCATCGGGGTAGCCAGGCGTCTTCTGGTCCTCGTTGTTGACCTTTTCGTGGTAAGGCTCAATGTCCATGCGGCTGGCCATCTGGGGCCGGATAGCGGCCGAGTCAGTCTCCTCGACGATCGGGTCGTCAAAGGTGGGCTTGGTGCTCGTCTTCATAGGCCGCAGCGCCTCAGACAAGCCCGATTCGTTGCGCTCCAGCATGTTGGGCAGGGTCATGCCGCCGGCGGGGCCAAAGGTGGCGGATGGGATGGTGGAGAGCATGTGGGGGGTCGAGGCCGAGTGCTTGAGCGCGCGGCGCTGCAGGATGGGCGCCATAGCGGGAGAGGGGGGCACCTCGAGACCCCTGGGCCGCATGCTGTTGGTGCCTGTGTTGGTGTTGAGGTCCGAGGCGTTGGTGTTGAGGCTGAGGGTGCTAGGCTTGCGCTTCATGGCCGGGATCTTGGGCTTAATGAAGGACGGTGACGACGGTTCCGACGTGACGGTTCCCGTAACGGAGCTGGTCACGGAGGGCGGCTGTATCGAGAGACCCTTCATGTTGCGCCGGCGAGGAGCCGGCGAGGTCATGGGACGGGCAAAGGGCCCGCTGTTGCCGAGGGCATTCAACGGTGGGGGCGGCGACAGCGACTGCTGCTGCTGCAGCTGTGAAGACGACGAGCCAGCCTCGGTTGCGAGCCGACGGCCACCAAAGGTGGTGGCGGGATACTGGTTGAGAGGAACGAGGCTGACAGGGGAGTCTGGCGACGACGAGGGCGACGGGTCGGAGAGAGGTGACGAGTCGGTGGTGGAGAGGGTGGTGGTGGGCGATGAGTCGGCGGACTCGGTGGAACTCGAGTTGATGTGATGCTTGTGGGAGGCGGCGTCGGGGCCGTGGGCAAGCTGTTGCGAAGGGCTGGGGACGAGTGTGGGCTGCTTGGTGTCGGCGCCGACGAAGCGGGGATCGACGACGGTGACGGTATCACGGTCGGCCATGGTCTCGGCGTCGAGGTCAAAGACGGACATGAAGGAAGGGATCTGGTCCTCGTATACTCTGCGAGCCGCCGCTGACGGCATGGTGGACTAGAGTTTCCGACGGGCGGCGGGTTGTGAGTTCAGTGGCGTCTTTTTCCTCCTGTTGCTCCTCCACGATGACGGCGGCTTGTCGTGTCCCTGTCGGATAGCGGGTTGGATTGGATGGCGGTGGTGGTGGTGAGGGTATTATTATTCGACCTGCGGGCCCAAACCAGAAGGGCGAGAGAGTTGAAATGTGGATTTGACGAATGGAAATGAGAATGTATGTATAAAAGGAGAGACGGGCTGCTGCACACAGTACGGCAAGGAGAATCGAATCCGACGACGGGAATGCAAAGGGGCGTAGAAGCCACGCGCAGTGTCTGGTCTCAGGTTTCCTTTCCTTCTCAAGGTTTCCCCCCGGGGGTAGTGTTGAGGTTTTGAGAGCCGACTCGGAGCGTCGGGTTGTTGTTCGCCGTGGCCAAGTGCGACGGTGGGAGAGCGAGTATTAATGCGAACCAAGGGCCAAGTTGGAGTAGTCGCCGGCAGACGCGAAGACGGGGCCTTCTCTCTCGAGTCCAAGGGCGGACGGGCGCGGCGCGCGCGGCAGGGCGTCTTCCTGTTCCTGTTCCTGGCGAGGAGGCTGTCCGTGGGGCGCAAAGATGGCGTAGGTATGTAGCGGCGTGGGGAAACCGGGGTAGGGAAGAGAGTTGGAGCGGCCCAAGAGGCAAGGGAGATTTCAAACAGGCGAGATGGAAAACACGAAGGCTCAAATGAAGAAGAAGAAAATGAGAAGTGAAGAGAGAGCAGCAACAACTAGAGAAGGGAAGGGGAAAAAAGGTTAATGGGATTAGAATTGAAGCTGGTGCGTTTGTTGTGTCGGGGAGTGGGTTGGGAGGAGAGAAGAGAAGGGGACGACGGGCAACGAGTAACTGGGACTGGACCCCCCGGTCAGACTGGTAGAAGACTGGTAGAGGTACGGGTACATGGTCAAGAGTCAAGACTCGGGACCCAGGATGAGTACCTGGACCGCGTACCGGGTACAAGCTGCGTCGTGGGAGCAGGGGCGGGTGGGAAATTCGAAACAAGAGTGCATCGACGTACCTGGTGGGCTGCGACAGTGGCTCGTATAGTACGAGTACGTACCCTCTGACAGTGCTACTACTCGTAGCAGTATTACTCCGTGGCTGCAATATGTGTACGCTCAGAACGAGCGCGTCGTAGATGACAAGGCAGACACCAAGGAGATGAAGACGATGGGCGCATATACAGACGCCGACCCGGCGGTTGCAATGGTGTTTTGTCCTGGGATGATGATGGAGGGTTGAGGGAAAGAGCGAGGGAGCTGGAGTACGCGAGAGAGGCGGGGAGAGACGAGAGTGAGGGCGTTGGCTCTGATGGAACGGCAACCGCGACTCGATGCGCTGCAAGTATGGATGCCGCCCATATTACATGTATCGACGCTGTAGAGCATCTAGTTCCAGGCGGTTCCAGGGCAGCGTAGCACTGCGAGAGAGCCAAGTACAGGTACCGCAGGCTAATATTAGCGCTGGCGGTGCTATAATAATAGAATCAGGGCCTGTAGGTACCGCTACGGCCGGTGGGGAAGCCTGGGCTCAGAGGTGGAAGGCTGGAACCGCTGGGCAGTCTCAGCCGCTCGCTCACTGGGTCGTTGCGCTCGAGGCGCTGCACGTCGTCACCTGCATTTCAAGGTTTCTGGGACATGTACTGATACACGTTCGTCAACATCCGTCAGCTGCGTCTCCAAGTACTCTGTACCTGGACAGACGTACATATTCATCTGCCTCATCTGGTTGGTCGCGTGGTGGCGCCGACTGCCAGTCTGTCCTGGCCTCTCAGTGGTCACCCTTGGTTGCGATTCCCTGCCCATTCCCTGCGGGTTGGTGCTGAGATGCGTGCTAAGCGCCGTGATGGGTCGTCGTTTTTTGCCTTCTCTGCTGTTGCTTCTGCTTCCATCGTTGAACGTGCTTGGTGCTTGGTCCATGTTCTGCTTTCTTTGCATACGACTACTCGTAGATGGGCCAAGTACTCGTACTCTTGATTCTGTACATGTACCATCGACTCCACTCCTGTCGAACCCTCATGGAGATGGCGGCGGCTTCCGAGTCCAGTAGGTCCAATACCACTACTTGGTACTCCGTACAGAGTACGGATACAACATATCCAAATATACGACTACGAGGAGGAATACTCGTAAAAGTACGAGTACGAGTATTCCACCAAGAACCCAGCTATTATAAGCAACCGCCATGTACCAGTAACCTGTGCTGCTATTTTCCATCCTCGACTCATACTAACCTATACTCGTAGTAATAGTCCTCGTCCCCACCATCGGTTTGATTCCCCTTCTCGACACACACTCAATCGGAAGCGGCGCGCCGCCATCATCAAACTGTTCTCATCCGACCTTTATTTTTAGTTTTGGCCGTTATTACCAGTTCACCGGCAACTTAAGTTATTTGCGACTAGCCATGGTCCATGCCTATGGCCATATTACTATGACTTTCAGGAACCATTATTCCCCCGACAGCCTTCTCTGCCAGACTCCAGTCCATGCTACCCTCTCTCCACAGCAACCGACTCTCCTCTGACACTCGTAAACATACTCGTAACCCCTCGTCCACCCCCTGACCCCTGGAACAAGCGCGCGCCTTCCACGACAGACTCAGCCTTTCATACTTCGTAATAATACTCCGTACGAAGCGAGTAGACCCATGGTCGTGGCAAACAACTCTCGTACTCGCAGCTCCTGGGGTCCCGTCACGAGAAGAATCCGCCCGGCCACAGTAACAGGCCAGGAAAAGACAGGACGGGAACAGGAGCGACCGACCAAGTACGGGTACGGCTGTACCGTAAAGAAAAGATGGACAGACAACTGACAGGGGTTCCGTTCATGCGAAACAAGCCGTCGGAGCTAAATATAGTCTCTTGCAGCCCGCCCGGCGCCAAACCACTGCAGACGGGGGGTCGGATTCCTCCAATCACGCTGCCGCGCCCGTCATCCCAAGTCGTCGCGGTACGAGGTTCGTACCCGTCATGGATGTACCGGTACATGCCGTCTGTACGGTACGAGGGCGCGAGTACTCCGTACGCACGAGTACTGACGGGTGACTCGTGCGCGCCATGCAGGCCATGGGGTTTTCGACTGTTGTGCATGTGTTGTTGGTGCGTTTCCCATCTTGCTTGCTTGCTTGCTGCTGGTGCTGGTGCTGGGCTAGCTGCTGCTTGGTTGATTGCTTGCTTCCGCATACGCATATTACCTGCTTGTCACCCTGTTTGCTTGCTGCTTGCTTGCTGCTTGCTTGTTTTCTTGCATCTTGCTTGCTCACCTCGCTTGCTTGTTGCTTGCTTGTTTGCTCACCTGCTTGCCCTGCCTTGCTCCTCTTTTCCCCATTGTTTGTCAGCTTGCTTGCACGTCCTTCAAGGCTGAGTCTTGTCAAATTCCTGTCAATCCCTCCCCGTCCACCGCCGGCACCGCGGTCGCTGAGACACAAATAGAACGACTGCTCACGGTCCAGAAGGTGGTTGCGTGCTACCCATTCGGCAGACGTCGAATTACGCAAGCGAGCGAGCGAGCAGTCTGGCCGACTGCTTCGTACTCACTAGGTGCTAATGCTCACAAGTGCGAGCACGGAGCACAGAAAATCAAAACCAGCAGCAGCACGCGCCAGCAAGGCCATCCACCGGCCGGGCCCGTCGACGAGATGGCAATGCTGTCCGTGGCAGCCCATGCTAGTGCTCCCAGAGCACTGAGTGCAGAGTAAAATCTCACCCGCGTCGGGCCTCGGGAGGACAGGAGGGGAAAAGTGGAGAGCAGGTGCGGGTTGTGTCTTTGTCTTTCCCTGAGTGCCCTGAGAGTGCTTTTGCCTGACACCGGCAACTGAGTCCCTGGCTGCTCGCAGCTTCTTCCAGAATGCTCCTTGAGCCAGCCAGTGTCAGGGTCAGTCAGGGTCAGTCGGTGGCAGCCAAAGTGTTTATGTGGTTGTGTGGCTCGTACGAGTACAGGTAGAGTACCTACTCCGTGCCCGTCGAGTATGCTGATCCGATGCCCATCTATCCAACTCCTGTCTTGCTACCCGTCCCATGGGCCACACCTGTCCACTGTATGCCAAGAGACGGATCATTGACACTTTGGACACTGGACAGGCAGAGCCTCGGTTTCAGGTTGGCCACTGTCTCCCTTTGAGTGTGTGCTTGGCAGACAGAAGAACAATCCAGCGCATGGAAAGTGATTCTGCACATCACCGAGAGGGTCTCTAATATCGGAGTCGTGAATTCCGTACGCTACAAGGACTCCGTACATTAGCTTTGCACTTTGCTCTGCAGAGGAAAGGAGGAGGCAGTGTTGGTAGTGTTGATCGCACGAGTTCAGCAGCACGAGTACTCCATAGGCAGGCAGCACGAGTACAGCAAAGGAACCAACGTCGGACTGCTCATATGTTCCGCCGGTACTCCGTACGGCTGTACTCGTAGCGTCTCAGTGCTTGTAGAAAAAGTCCGAAAATCATCCATCCCCCAACCTCCTATGTCTTGGCACCCAGACATGGTAATGATGGACGGGATATGCCACCAGCCGTCAACTTGTCAAGGCTTGGCCACAGCCTACGGTCCACAGGCCACCAAAGTCTGGCCCTGTCTGTCTTCTCTGACGGGGCAATTGGAAGCGTCTTCACTTGTTGATTTTCTGTACTCCGTACTCCGTAGAGCGTACGGAGCACCGTAGCCGTAGTTGTGTAGTCTGTAGTCTGTAGAGTCAAAATCAACAGACTCCCAGTGACCCCTGCTCGGATCCACATCGAATGGAGGGTCTCCCCTCCCCTGTGCTGTCCCTGTAATAAAAGCAAGCAGCACGCCACAGGGGCTTTGAGAGTTGGTGTCGAACCCATGCGATGCCGCGGGTGATTTTGACGTTGCGTTGATGAGTTTTGATGGTGCTCACAGTTGTCTGTACGAGTATTGCGGAGTCCTCCGTAACTGTCAACTGCACGAGTTAGTACTCCGTATAGTAGTACGAGTAGTATTCGTAGGACATGGCGAATATCCAGATACCGTGACCCGACGGTTCCGTTGAATGATGGAAGGCACGACTGCCTGTCTGTATGGCTCTCAGAACGGCAAGTGCGGGCATTCCAACAGAGAGGCATACTGTCAATCATGCCTTGACCGCCTCAACCAACATACAAGTACTCGCACGAGTACTCCGTACTGCATCGGAAATACTGGATATGCACTCAGTCCCAACAGTGCCCATCCAGCCATCCACCAGCGAATCCATCCCGCTCTGATTCTCCTCATTCTCCCCCCATCAGAGACCCGCGTTGCCAATCGCCCTCGGCCACGATACCTAGTCCCCGTTGTTCGGGCAGGGATCACGACCGTACTAGCAGCTTTCCGTCTTCGTGCTCCGTACTTGTAGTAACTACTCGTACGGGTATTATGATGTACTTACTGGCCAGAAGTCCAGTCCAGAGTATCTGATCCAGCGGCATCAGCTACGGCTACGGCTACTAGCTAGCTAGTTGCTAGGTACGAGTAGGGCCCCCCCTCACCATGCAATATTGAAGGACCGGAGTAATAATACGCACACAGGGGACAAGTGTAAACATGATACCAACGGCGGCAGGCAGGCAGGCAGGCAGGCAGGCAGGCAGGTAGGGACGATATCAATACTCGGACTATGTGCGACGAGGGCCTGTTTGTCAGGACGAGTATACCTGTAATACTCGCACTTGGGTACTCCGTACGAGGATACCCCAGGCACAGAGCGAGCCTGTTGGTGATGACGGGCACTTGTGGCACTGGCACACAGATGGATGGGAGCGGCACGGATCGGGAATGGGCCAGGGGGGGCACAGGCCACACCACACCACACAACCTTGACCTTTTGAACCCAACCCATGGGCTGTTGACTTTTAAGTGAGGACTCGGAAGTCTTGAGCTTTTGAACCCGGTCGATTTTCATCTCTTCTCCCCACAAACGTCGACAATCCGCCGTTTCGCATCCAGTCGAGGGCACGACTGGGTGAGCACAGACCCGTCTTTGGACTAGGACACGACTAGGTACATGTGTGTCTCGGCCTGACTGTCAAAAGCTGTATCTGCCGATCAACAAGTGCAAGGTCTTTGAGACCTGGCAACCTGGACAGACTGATGACAGCCAAACTACAGCGTATATACAGCGTACGTCGTAAGTATTACGACGGGGATATATAGACATTAGGGCGATACGTCGTAATACGGCATATGCATTGTACGTGTGTATGATATATCGGACCCGCAACACTTGGGTATCAGGTAACAATAACAATAATCCCTAGTAGTTGAATGGCTTGATGGCTTGCCGTCGTACGAAACGAATCCATCCTCGTACAGCGTGATGTGTGTTGCTTCCCGGGTGGTGGCACGCACACACACACACACACACACACGAGGGAGATTCAGGACCGAGATTCAGATGCAGCAGCAGCAACCCTTGACACCCTTGTTGACCATGGGATGCTATGCCAGATGCTTACATGTACAGACTGTACTGCGCCGTGCCGTTTACGATCCATGACGATGACCCATGTCGAACCAGGACCGCGCTATCTGCAAGTTAGATATGGTCCATGGGGGGGTAGGCCCGGCAAGGGGAACGCGGCCGACAATGGTCTGGTGCTAGTATTCCAGCCGTACGACGACATTGTAGCTAGCCAGTATTACGGAGTATTAGCTAGGCGATATTACGCCGCGGACCTACCAAGTAGTGTCCGAGGTGAATCTGCACGAGGATCCCGTACTCCGTACTCGTACTTTGTAGATGCAGCCAGTTGGTGATTGATGCCTTGTTTGCTCCCGCATGTGGGGAGCAGCTCAACCCACGATGCTCGCTAGCTGCTTTTCTCATTCTCCGTACGGAGTAGTGCTAGCTCCAGTGCCTTTCGAGATTCATCTTCTTTCTTCTCCTTCTTCTCTCCTTCCCTCTTCTCCTACTCTACTCCTATTCCCTTCCTTGCCATCCAAATCCAAACATTCACCAGCTGGCTGGAACTGACTGCCTCGTCATTCGTTTTTTTTTGTTATCCATCAGCAGTCCTTTTTACCTTTGAGCCGGTTCCAAACTCTCCACGCAAAGCATCCACCCGCTCTAGTAGCTTGCCCGCCACTTGCCTCGTTTCCCCCCGGACGCCAAAATACCACCAAGACGGTTCCTCGCTCTCGAGAGCTTTCCGGTCCCTAATTGTTTCAAAACTACGCGATCCCACTCTCTCTTTCTCTATCTATTTTCCTATCCTATATCTGCCAGACGGGCGAAACGATACCCCCGACGACGTTATATCCCACGAGTTTGCGGTACGACCTCGACCCAGTTTAAAAAAAAAAAAAAAAAAAAGACAGACAGAGACAGAGTGCTTGCTTTTTTTTTGTCCGGCGAGGGCATGACACGCTGAGTCCTCCTGTCTGTTTGCCTCGGGGTTTGTGCAGAGCAGAAGACAGAGGGCAAAATGACAGAAATGATGGCACAAATGGATATGAGCACAGGCGTCGCAGGTGCGGGCCACGGCCATGAGCACGGGCATGGACATGGACATGGGCATTATGCAGCTCTAGATGATGCCCAGTCCCAGTCCCAGTCCCAGACACAGACACACGCTTCCGATGCCCAGGCTGCTGCTGCTGCTACTGCTGCTGCACCTCTCCAGGCGCCGCCGCCCACTATTATCACGCCCATTGGTGGTGGTACCATCGCCGCCGATAACACCGCTACAGACGCCGCCACGACCGCCACGAGCAATAATAACAGCGACAACAACAACAATCACGCCCAAGAGCAGAATGAGAATCAGTTGAATGAGAATCGGGCCTCGGAACAGAACAATCGGCCTGTCGAGGATATAGACCCTCATCAGAAGCAAAAGCCATCGTCGTCGTATCTTGACACGCCTTATACCCCTGATCCGACCAACAGCGCCCCCTCCCACCTCTCTCCGCCTTCGACCTCGGGCCCGCCCCTATTGTCCCAGAACCGCGTGGCTCCGCAAACAACAACTGTCTCACCCAATTCGGCGGCACCTGATCAGGACAGCCATAGCCATCACCACCAGTCTGCGATAATACCACCGGAATCTGTTGTTGAATCCGGCCATTCTTCAAATCCTCCTCATTCTCATCTTCATCCTCACCCTTATCCTCGTCAATCATCCGCAGCACACGATCATCACCCGCAGACCCAGCCCCAGTCCCAGTCCCAGTCACCTGCTGCTACTGCTGCTGCTACTGCATCTCTCCCGCATGAATTTGCCAGCAGGCGCGCCATCACCACCGCAACCACTTCCACATCCACCGCACCGCATTCACAACAACAACACCCACAACTTCAAAATCCATCGCACCCGTCCACCACCGAATTTGCACACGCGCCCGTCGGAAGCCATAACTTCGCCAGCATCAACACAAACTTCTCCTCGGCTCCTCCTCACCGCCGAACACGCAACTCCCTGGCCATCGATACGGATGCTGGTCCCCCGCCCACCTTGAGGACCAAGCGCAAACACGGAACTGCAACACCCGACAGCGGCGCCATCACCTCTTCCTTCACATTTTCCTCTCCCCTCAGCCCACCCGCCGCTGCCGCTGCCGACCAGCAGCAGCAGCAGCAGCCGTCGTCCAAGCGGGACTCGTCCCACGGCCAGCGCGAGCTGCTCCTGCTCAAGTCGCTGTCCTCGACGAGCGCCGCCGACGAGAGGCGGGCCTCGACCCAGCGGCCCCCCGTCAGCTACAAGCCCCCGCCCTCCCACGCCCAGCAGCAGTCGTCGCTGTCCTTCTCCTCGTCGTCCCAGCAGAGCCACCACCGCCAGTCGGCCGGCTCCTCGGGCTCCGTCGTCTCCTTCTCCTCGGCGCCCTCCTCTGCCGAGTCAACCTCTCCCCGCGGCGGCAGCCGTCGCAACAGTGGCGGTCCCGTCCGCGTCCCTCCCATCCGCTCGTTCCGCTCCTCGGGCTCCCGCAAGAGCCTCAACCTCGACACCATGAACTACCAGTACTACCGCCCCCGACCCGCCCCCGGCGCCGCCGACTCAGCAGACCAGGACTCGGCCGAGGACCCCGGTTACGACAGGACCCTGCGTGCCCTCGAGGGCAGGCACAACATCTCCGACGTGCTGCAGATGACGGCCTCGCCCACATCCACCACCAGGAGGCACGTCGACGCCTTTGGCACCAGAGGCGCCAACGACGATGACGGAGGTGACGTCTTTCTCCGCATCGCTCGTGAGGAAGGGTCCCGCCGTCCAGCTGACGTGCCGGATGAGACACAGAGTTCAGTGGTGAGTCGTTCCTCTACGCTCCATGTACCTTGATTGGCCATTCTGCCATGTGCTGTTGCATGCACAATCTACTTTCTTTTTTTTTCCCTCGTCACATTTCACATTTCCATCTCGTGTTATGATTTTTTCTTTTTCCAGACGTCAATATGCTCTTCCATTCGGGTTGTGTCATATCTAACATCCATTGAACTTCTGCAGTCTCGAGTCTACCGCTCTCACCGCCGTCCCCTCTCGACAAATGTCGCCACATACCAACCACAGTCCCCGCCCTACGTCGGTCGCCGCCTATCCGACCAGCGCGATAGCTCGAGGTCCAGGGTCGACGATGGCCGCGCCAGCGAAGTCACCCGCTCCATGACCCTGCGCGGTTTCTCCTCGCGCGACCACCCCAAGGCTGCCTCGGCCCACCCCGGCGATGTCTCAAGCTCGCGATCCACGGCCCCATCGCTGCGACCCTCCCCTCTCGCACCGCGCACCACCACCGCCCTCGCACACCAGGATACTGTCGGTGGTTCGGAATACTACAGTAACAACAGCAGCAACAGCGGCAGCAACCCGCCACCGCAGCGTCGTCGTTCCTCGGTCACAGAGCACATTGTGTCACCCTCAGTGAGGACCTCAACATACAGGTCATCGGCCACGGGAGCTACGGGCGGCCCTCACAGCAAGATCTACAGCTCGTCTCCGCTTACCCGCTCGTTCAACTGGCAGGCCGGCAGCCAGAACAACCGTCAAGGTGAGGACAATGGACCACCACCACTACCACCACCCCACGCCATCACTACCTCAAACAACAACACCAACAACCCTGGCTTGGAGGGAACCGAGTCCACCACGTCCAACACGGCCCCGTCGACCGTGTGGGACGAGCTCGACGACCTCAAGTCGCGCATCCACCGTCTAGAGCTGACGGGGAAGCTGCCTGCCACGTCTGGCGCTGCAGTCTCTCGATTGACCGATGACCGTCCTCCGACGGCTGCCACAACCGCCACCACGGCCTCGTCGTCCCCCAAGCGATCTAGGGAGGTCGCTTCCCAGGTAAACGGCACCAGCGCCGCCGTCAACAACAACAGCACCGAAACTGCCGTCGTCGTGTCCGCCCCGCAGCAGAAGGAGGCGTACCCCATCCTGGTGTCGGCCCTGTCCAAGTCGAAACCATTCCTAAACCAGGACATCTTCCGGGCCCTCGAGTCGGCCGCCACGGATGCCATGTCCCTCGCAAGCATGATGGGCCAGCCTGGCGAGCCGGGCCCCATCTCGAGCGCTGCCAGCGCGGCAGGCACAGGTGCAGGCGCCTCGGGAGCCGTCGTAACGGACCGTCAGCTGCGTCGCAAGGCAGACAGCGTGTGCCGCAGCCTGACGGAGCTGTGCGTTGCGCTGGGCGAGGACTCGGCGCATAGCAGTCGGGTACTGCCGTCCCAGCCCCAGTCTCAGCCCCAGCCCCAACCTCCGCCTCAGCAGCAACAAAAGACGACGTCTAGCACAGAAAGCGCAGCCCCGCCGCCGCAGATCCAGACCTCCCAAATACAATACCACCCCTCCACATCGTCCGTGTCGCAGACCCACCCCGACGGACCCTCCACGCCCACGATCCACAAGTCGTTCAACGGACTGCACTCGCGCCGCGCGAGCATCACATCGCTCGCTCTGCCAGCCAAGTCGCAGCTCGCAAGCCCGACGCGCAGCGTGTCCAAGTTTGAGGAGCGACGCAACACGATCCTCAGCTCGAGCGCGCTGCCCAGCCCCCGCAACGCTGCCCCCGGTATACCCGCCGCATCGATGCCCACCACACCACAGGATCCGAGCACAGCGCGCCGGTCGTCTCTGCTCGTGGCGCGCACGCGCCGCGCCGTCACGGAAGAGCCTGAAGACACTACCGCGACGGGACGCAAGTCGTCCCTTCTCCGGACCAGGCGGGCGGGCACCGAGGAGCCCGAGGAGGGCAGGCAGACGGCTATACTACGCCGGGGGAGGAGGGGTACAACTGGCGAGGGAGACGAGGAGGCTGCTGCAGCTGCTGCAAATGCTGCCGCAAATGCCTCGACGAATGTCTCTTCCTTCCGGGCTCCTTCCCGTGCCTTCACAGAAGTTGCTTCCTCGCGCGGCCCGACAAGGGAGTACACCGAGGTTGCGTCGTCGACCAGGATGCCAACGAGGGAGTACACCCCCAGGGATTACACCTCCCCGGCATCGAGGGACTATTCTTCTCAGCAGCAGGTGCCCATGTCACCTACTGCCCTGCCGTCGATTGAGCAGCCCGATCCCAACACACCGTCTGCCCTGCCTCGACGACGGTTTGTGTCCTCGTCCAATATGCGGGCCGCTGGTGGAAATCCTGCTGGTGCCGGTGCCGGTGCCGGAAATGGGAGTGCTGGGGGCAGTGCCCTCCCTACTAGGAAGAATTACGGCCCCCCACCGACGAGCATGACCAGCCTGCCTATTGAGAGGGATGCAACGCCTACTACCTCACGATATGCCAGCCTGGGACAGACGCTCTTTCCGGGAAGGACGCTGTCTACTAGGAGGTATAATCGAGGGGTGTAGCGTGTCTGTCATAGTCACACTGAGTGTGTGAACTGTATCAGTAGTATATTATTTCCTTCACCATTATATATATTCTTGAGGATGAGAGAGGAGAGAGCACAGAGAGAGGGGACAGCGTTTTGTATTTCGCGTGTCGCAAGCCAAAAGATACCGTTTCTTAGAGTAATTCGTCTGAATTCCATGACAAACATATTTGCCTTATACTGGCTGAGGCCTGCCTTCAAGACTACTACTACACATGTGCGTGATCCGACTTCATATGTTGTGCAAAGGCCGGACCAGAGTGCTCATCAGGGCCGAAGCTGGTGACTTAGGCACGGCGTCAGCTAAGCAGCTCACATCATCGATGGCTTCACTTAATGGAAGTAGTTGAATGTGTGGGAAGGTGCAACCGTCACTCGACTCGTTATATATACAGTGTTAAACAATATATGCACAGTGTAGCGGTCACCATAATATGTAGTTCCACACAGTGACGCCAGAACAACTCAGTTCTATCACCTTCATCGCTTTAGATCCTCTGGCAGAATGACCCCAACCAACATACAATGGCTAACATATAGAGGCACTCTCACAAGAGAGCCTAAGTGCTGCTATAGACCAGGCTAGTAAAAAGTCATTCCAAGATTATTCCAGCAAGTATTGTCCACCGACCTATCGCGGAAACGCCGCATCGATGAGCGACGCACAGGGTATGCCTCACGCGAGAAGAGGCTGGGCGAGCTATTGAATGGTTGGCCTATGAGATGTGCACTTTTCTGGGCTTGCATCAAGCCTGCAGCTGTTGGCTGAATTGAGCCCCCTTCCCTCCAATGGTGCTCCGTACATTGTGCCCATGCCTCTTGGGCGCTTACAGCTCGCCCTACACGGCAAGAGTCTGATCCTGGGCTGTTGGAACCCAGAGGAAGTGAGGGGGTAGGGTATTAGAACCTGAGCCCCAGCTTCCGCTTTCCTGCTTGAGATCATGGTCAGTCATATCCATCCAACCCGCCAGATTGCAAGGCCATCGCGAGGATCGTTGGCCGACGTCAACAGGCTAGACGTTGGCCATGGCAGACCCCAAGATCTACACCGTCGGCTGGATCACAGCCCTGGCAACGGAGCTTGTCGCAGCACGGGCCTTTCTCGACGAAGAGCACGACGCCCCGAGCAGCATGGCCCGCGACAACAACACGTATGTACTGGGCAAAATCGGCAATCACAATGTCGTTATTGCGATGCTCCCAAAGGGGGAGTACGGCACCGACTCAGCCGCGGCTGTGGCTAGGGATTTGCTACGTACATTTGTCAATGTGCGTATCGGACTCATGGTGGGAATCGGCGGCGGTGCTCCCTCCAAGAATCATGATATACGACTCGGAGATGTTGTTGTCGCCAGCTCTGGCCGCGGACGAGGCGGGATATTTCAGTACGACTTTGGGAAGGCCTTGCAGAGTGGGGAGTTTGAAAAAACGCGACATCTCGACCAGCCGCCGACGATACTTCGAACGGCTGTTGCTAGTCTCGAGGCGGCTTACCAACTAAACGGTCATGATCTACTAGATGATGTGGAGGCAGGGCTAGAGAAAATCAAGAGGAGGAAGAAATACACACGACCCCTCAAAACCACTGACAGATTGTACAAGTCGAATGTTGTGCATACCCCAACGACCGCCGACACCTGCGAGGCGTGCGGCAGAAACGAACCCTCTCTGGAGGCTCGCGAAGATAGGGACCCAGAAGATGACGATCCGGCCATTCATTACGGCCTCATCGCCAGCGCGAACAAGTTGGTCAGGGATGCACACTTAAGAGACAAGCTGGCCAAGGAAGATGATGTTCTTTGCTTCGAAATGGAGGCGGCTGGCTTGATGAACCATTTCCCATGCCTCGTGATACGTGGTATTTGCGATTATTCCGACTCGCACAAAAACAAGGACTGGCAGGGTTTCGCTGCCATGACGGCTGCGGCATACGCCAAGGCACTCCTTCTCCAGGTTCCGCCTGAGAGAGTTGAAGAAGAGGAAAAGGCTATCAAGATGCTTGATAACAGTCAGTATCACCGCATGGGAACCTCCAAACCACCCGTGCTGTGACACTTGCTAACAAACATATGTGTGTGTAGGGCTGGCTCACATCGAGCAACACTTGGAAACAATGGCGTTGAAGTCCCTCCCCGAGGATCACTCTACGGCTGTCGCGCCTCACCGCATCCTACCCTTTGCCGATGACCCAGACTTTGTGGATAGACCCGACATCTGGGAATGGATGACAAGTCAATACTCGACATCCGACCATGTCAGCATGGCACTTGTGGGTATCGGCGGGATCGGGTATGTATGATCGCATGACGATTGCCTGGCAACTCACGTATCTATAACATTGAGTCAATACTAATAGAGTACTGCATATAGGAAGTCCCAGCTTGCCATCCGGTTTGGAAAATGGGTCCAAAAGCATTCGCCAAAGACGAGTGTGTTTTGGGTGCGCGCGAGCACCAAAACCGCGTTTGAAGGGTCATACCGGCAAATCGCGGACGTCCTCGAATTACCTGGCCGAGACGACGAAAAGAATGTCCCAAACCTTCTTTATCAATGGCTGCAGAGAGAGGATGTCTCATCGTGGCTTATGATTATCGACAACGCAGACTCCAAGTCATTGCTCGAGCCAGGCAATAGCGACGGGACGGACAACCAGCCTATTACCTCCTACTTGCCTCGCACAAGTAATGGGAAGATCTTGGTCACATCGCGCAACCAGGACGTTGCAGAGAGGTTGGTTGGCAGCAAAGGAATCCGCAAAGTGCAGGAAATGCAAACACCCGAGGCACTGAGGCTCTTCCAAAACAAGCTTGCTGCTCAGTATGACTTTGACGAAAGCGACGCCTCGAACTTGGTTCAAGCTCTAGGGAAAATCCCACTTGCGATAAGTCAATCGGCAGCGTATATCCGCAAACGCTATGGCCGGGTGACGGTCGGATCATATCTCGCCCAATTTCAACAGAATGAGAGAGAAATGCTCCGTCTTCTCGAAACCGACAGAGGTGACCCTCGGCGATACGATGGGGCGTCAAACTCTATCGTGGTCACCTGGCAAATGACATTCGATCAGATTCGTCAAGAATGTCCTAACGCCGCCAATCTTTTATGCCTTATGAGCAGGTTCCAACCGCAAAACATCCCCGAGTTTATGCTGTACAAGTATAGCGGCGTAGACCCTGTGCAACGACCTGGGCCAGACAATGGCCAAGACGAGAGAGACGAGAACGAGCGACTTGAAGATGACTTGGACGTTTTACACGGCTACTCGCTTGTATCGTACGCGGAATCCGGCTTGTTAGTGCATATGCATCCGCTCGTTCAGTTTTGCACGCGGATCTGGACATCAAAGCACGGCGACCAAAGGCGTTGGGAACATATTTTCCTCCGGTCTGCCTCGCAACATTTCCCATCTGGCGAGTTTGAAACATGGAAGGAGTGCTGGGTATTACTGCCCCATGTGCAGCCGCTTGCCGACACAGAACCGACAGAAATGGGTGACCGGTTACGCTGGAGCACGTTGCTGACGCATGTGTCCTGGTACCTTTATAAGTCAGGGGACTATTCTAGAGCAGAAATACTTCTGCAGGCAGTTTTAAAGACTAGAAAAGAACTTCGAGGCCCTGAACATCTCGACACACTTGGCAGCTTGGATAGGTTGGCGAGGACATACGCGCACCAGGGTCGGTTGGAGAAGGCCGAGGAGCTATTTTTACGGGTACTCAAAGCTCGTGAAAAGAAGCTAGGCCCTGACCATCCCAAGACGCTAGATTCTATGAGCAACACATCATCGATATACCGGATCCAGGGCCAGTTGGATAAGGCCGGAGAGCTACAGGCACGGGTGATGGAGGCTCACACGACGAGGTTAGGCCCTAACCATTCCTACACGCTAACTTCTATGCACAACTTGGCATTGGTATATAAGGATCAGGGCCAGTTGGATAAGGCCGAAGAGCTACAGGTACGGGTGATGGAGGCTTTTAAGACGAAGCTAGGCCCTGACCATCCCTATACGCTGAATTCTATGAGCAACTTGGCATTGATATACTATGAAGAGGGCCAGTTGAATAAGGCCGAAGAGCTACAGGTGCAGGGGATGGAAACGAGCAAGACGATGCTAGGCCCCGGCCATCACAGCACGCTGATTATCATGAATAATCTCGCAGTTACTTGGAAAGGGATGGAAAGGAGTTTGGAGGCCATTGATCTGATGCACCAATGTGTGCGACTTTGTGAGCTAAATCTGGGCTCAGATCATCCGCATACACTAGAGTCAATTTTTGCTTTGAAACTTTGGACGGAGAGCTCACCTGGAGTTTAGGTCGAAGATGGGGCTGCGCCGACAGTGGATGGATCAAGAAGAAGTTGAGAAAAGGGGCCTGGCGAAATTGAAAATGTATGTTGTCACGAGTTATACAATCTTTCGGGAATGGTTCTAGAACAGCGACACGTGGGCTTCTTGTCGAGAGTGGTGGCTGAGGGCGAGGGCGAAGGTTGTGTTGCATTGTTTCAGCGTTGGGGCTCTTTTGCGCATGGGTTGGCAGGCGTTTATCTCTTCTTATTGTTTACTAGTTATTTAATAATATAGAGCTTGTTCTTGCCTTACTCTTAAATGGATGCTTGCGTATATGGCTCGGGGTGCGAGAGAGGGCGTAATAGTGACAGGTTGCCGGAGGAGCATTCACTGCATCACGGCGAGTGAAGCAAAGCAAAAAGCTCACCATGCAGCTAATAGCAAGGGCATGCGAGCGAATCGAGGAGGCCTCGGGCACTGCCGCCGAAGACAATATGGAGAGAGAAGTAATACGGGGTAGAGTAAGTGAAGAGCACCAGTGAATTGGCAGTGTGTCACTATGACTACAGATGATGCGGGTTGATGAGTGGAGGGAGGGGAGTCACACGTGGTAATAGAGGGCAGTAGTTGGATGTGGAGTATTGGAGAGGTAAGCTTGGTTTGAGTCGAGTCAGATGTGTCATGGCTGTAGACTTACCCTTGACATTACGACGGATTTTCCCACTCAGACCAAGCTGGACAACAAGCTGGACGAGACTAGACGCGAAAGGAAGGACCTGTGAACAAGAAAATACTCTATTTCCAAGAGTCCAGTTCTTGTTGGTCTTTTCCGTCTGCTTTAAGCTTTCTCGGGTCATCCCAGCCAAGCTGTGCTATCCGTCTACCACAGGCAGACAGACAAACGGATAAAACCTCCAAACATGGACCACGACGAAGCATCATCCATCCAGGAGTCCATCCAAGACAAGATCCCCACCAAAGGACCCAACAGTCGCAGCGCAGGCAGAAACCAAGGCAAAGGCAGAGGAAGAGGCGGCGGGGCTGGAGGCGGAGGTCAACCACGCGAGATGCAAATCTCCCGCGCCCTCTCGAAGCTGCTCCGCCACCAGGCGTCCGCGGCGGGCATCAAGCTAGACGGGGAGGGCTTCGCGCGACTGGACGCCGTGCTGGCATGGGGACCTCTGCGGTCCCTGGGCGTGACGATGCGCGAGGTGCGCGAGGTGGTGGACAGCAATGAGAAGCAGCGGTTCACTCTCAAGCCTATATCGCCACTGCCATCCCAGGCCGTGGCCGCTGCCACTGCCGCTGCCGCCGCCGACACAGACAACCCGGCCAACTACCTCATCCGTGCCAACCAGGGCCACTCCATCAAGCTGGAGTCGGCAGCCCTTCTGGAGCCGCTGGACACGCCCGAGGCGATCCCGCCGCGCGTCCTGCACGGGACGTACTACGCCTTCTGGCCGGCCATTGTGGCGGCCGGGGGCCTCAAGACCATGGGTCGCACGCACGTGCACTGCTCGACGGGGACGCCCGAGGACAAGGGCGTGGCGGTCGTGAGCGGCATGCGGCGCGACGCCGAGCTGCTCGTCGAGGTGGATGTCGCGAAGAGCATGCGCGAAGCGGGGCTAAAGTGGTGGAGGAGCGACAACGGCGTGGTACTCACCGAGGGAGACGAGAACGGCCTGGTGGGAGCCCAGTTCTTCAAGAGCGTCACGGGCAGGGGCGGTGGCGGCGTGGGTACTCTGTGGGAGGATGGAAAATGGGTTGCTGATTTGCCAGAGGGACTCAAGATCAAAGTTCCTCAGGGCAAGGGGCGGAAGGGCGGTGGTGCACCACCCAAGGACAAGAAGTCGTCGTCGTGATGGTCTACGTGGGGGGCTATATATATATCAAACAAATCAAATATTCTGCCTGATTGCTCTACTGCTTGCTTGCCATGAGACTGCATTGCGCTGGAAGACGACGGCTCGTGTGAGAATGAGAGGGAAATGGCTGACCGCCCATCACGATATCAAATGTACACAGCCAACTAGCTACCCCAGAAGATCGTCCATAATCCGCTGCCTATTAGACAGTAGCCTCTTTAGTTCGTCCACTGTCTTCTTCGCAATCATAACTTTGGCCTCCGCCTTACCACCTAGCACGCCCGCCACCTCGCCGTACCGGTCAGGCATCGGGTCAAAGTGAACCCATCCGTGATACGTGTTGGGCAATTCGGGAGTCGGATCGATGCGGTAAGCCGGTGTGCCGAGACCGAGCTGCGTGGCCAGCTGGGCGACGCTTATGTATATCTCGTTGATGCTGGGACCACCGCCGTTGATGCCCGCGCTGCCGCCGCCATTCCGGGGAGACATGGGTGATGGCGAGGAGAAGCCGGTGGACGGCGGCACTGGCGAAGCAATGGAAGAGGCGCGCTGCTGTTGCTGGTGGTGGTAATGCTGGTGGAAATGATGCTGCATCCCCGACTCTTGCAGCTGAGGTGGCGGGGATTGGTGCGGCGATGGAGCTGGCGGCGGCGTCAGCTCCCGTAGAAAGGCCGTGACAGGATCGACAGGGCGTGCACCGTTCTCCTTCCTTGAGTTCCTTATGTGCTCGAGGGCCATCTGGGCGGCAAACTGCTTGGCCACCTGGACGGGACCAGTTAGCACCCAACGACTACGACGATGATAATGACGATGATGCTGATGGTGGTATACAGGGCAGGGGAGAGAGGAGGGGGAACCTTCTTGCCTTCTTGCTCTTAAATGTTGGGATAGCCTCGCCAGCCGCCCAGCCTTGTCCCTCGCGCGGGAACCTCCCGTCAATCTCTTTGACGGAGCAGAAGCACCGCCATCGCGGCTCGGTCACCCCGTTGACCATAAAGTCCACAGGGCCTTCGTCTTTGAAGACGGGAGGGGCGCAGCGTCTCAGCTGGACGTAATCTGCGCGCATCTAGGGTCAGTGTCACTCCCATCGCTGGCGTTTCAGGGATAAGGAGGCATGTTTGATAGAGAGAGAGAGAGAGAGAGCATCGCGGATCGCCTGCCTGGAGTAAGGGCCCAGGTACGTACTCATCAGATTGCTCACGTAGTTCTCCTCGCCAACTCGAGGCTCATGCACCAAAGGGACGAGGCTCGACACGGCGGCCAGTTCGCGTGGGGACAGCTGCGCGGGAGCCCCGTTGGCCTGCTCCCAACTTTCCTTTGCGTCTATCCATGCCCGCAGACGGTCCCAGGGGGCTGCCGGCGAGAACATCGGAGCTGCCGTCATCATCGTCGTCGCATTCATGGCTTTGGTGGGGTAGTGGGGGAGGAAGGAAGGTAGGAGGGGAAAGTTAGCAGGATTCACATGACAGATGGAGAGGAAGAAGGAGAAGAAGAAGAAGGAAGGAATGCCATCGACGGTTGGGCGCAAAATGCAAAGGCGATGGGCTGAAAGTAACCACTCAGAGGGCGCGTCAACATGCGTCTCGTCTGCGTGTGTGTGTGAGTGTGTGCGTGTTGCCTCTTCACTGTGTGTTGTGGTGTGTGCCTTGTCGTTGGCTACTTTTGAGGTTGAGCTGAGCTGCCGAATGAGATTGAGGAGCACGAAAGGCAATGCGAACCGCACGACAGGCAGGAACGAGGCACGTCAACCAGCAATATCCATTCTGGCACAGCATTCTGGCACAAAATATTCTGTCTCGGGATGAGTTCCAAAGAGTAACACTGCTACTCCTGCTACTCCAACTCCTACTCCTACTACTCCGTATTACTTCATGTAAAGATGTATTCAGGGCGTCTTGTCCCACCAAGGACCGAAACAGTAGATGTGTGCGCGGGGCAGACGTCTCCTAAGAAACGTTGTACAACTTGAGTACTACTAGTAGAAGGTATGTACACAATCAACAGAAACCCCGTGTCTCTTTACTGCCCAAGACCAAGAAGTTTCTAGGGCGGTGGTATCAAACAGTATACACATGCAACAAACGCCGTGGAGCTTTGCAATGCAGAACAGAACAGAACAGAACAGAAGGAACCAAGAACCCAACCACTTTCTATTCGAAGAAACCCTCCCCGTCATCCTCATCCTCCTTCGCCTTGGCAGTCTCGTGCATGATCCGTCTCCTCTCCCGGCGGTTCATCTGCGCAGGCGGCGTCTTGCCCGTCGCCGCGGCGGCACCGTCCTTGCCCTTGCCCTGCGCCTGCGTCCGCGGAGCCTTGGCTGCCGGCGCAGCCACCTTGTCAAACTTGGTCGATTTCGAGACGGTGTTTGCACGCGACTTCTTGTCCTTGTCCTGGCTGTTGCTGTTGCGCCCGCCGTTCCGTTGAGGAGCCGCGTCGTTCTCCGGCCGGCGCTCCCTCAGCCTCCGTAGTGCGTCAGGTCCCTGCTGCATGGCCTTCTCCACCGTCGTCCACAGCGGGGGCCTCTCGGCCTCGAGGAGGGCAGTCCTGTCCACGGCTACCCTCGGGTCCTCCCTGTCGTCCTTGCCGTCCGTCTTGTCGCCCGCCGTGGACTTGCCGTATATGCTCACGTATGTCTCCATGTGTGGGTGGTTGACGGCATAGGCCTCGTCCACCTCGGCAATGTGCAGCTCCGACCGTAGCTTCTCCAGCTCCTGGGCGTCTGTCGTGTCGGCAATCTTCTTCTTGATCTGCTTGGCCATTCGCATGGCCTTTTTGCGCTCTGCACCACCGCCACCCGGCATTGTTAGCATCGCGGTCTCAAGTCCATTTCCTCCAGAGGGGAGTTTCGGATTGTGTGTGCAACGTACCAAAGAATCGCACCATGTGGTACTTGGATATCATGGCACTGCGCCTCTTCTGAAACGACTTGTCGGAGATGGTGGCCTTGTGCGTGGCCAGCTCGCGCTGCAGGTCGTTGCGCACTTGGGCTGGCAGGTCCGAGTCCCTCTGGAACAGGCGCTCAATGGCGCGCGACCGCTTCTTGGCGTACTCGATTGTGCCCTCCTTGGCCCTGTGCTTGCTGCTCTTGCCGTTGGACTTGAACTTCTTGGTCGACGGGCCCGAGTCGCTGCCTGCCGAGTCTGCCTGCGGTTCCGGGCTCGCGCCGTCGACCTCGTCGTGGAGGCGCTTGGAGGCCATGTCGAGAGTGCTTGGTTCTGGCAGCTATATCTTGACCGTTGTCGTCGCTGTTGCCGTAGCCTTCGTTGTGGTACTGGAATAACAAACTTAAAATGATATTACCAAGTGACGGATCCCAGAAGGAAAAGAAGAAAAAGACGGCGGTGATGGTGACGGCGGATTTCAACTTTTTTGGTGGGGTCCAGCCGACCAGGCATAGAACACTTCCGTACCGGGACTAGCTCCATTGATAGGCCTAATAGCCAATCATGTATCTAGGAACCTGCGTTCTATTCCCCACTTCACCTCATCCGTGCCTTTGGAGCATGAGAGCAGAGCAAGAGTGACGAGAGTAAGGTACACTCACTCACTCATCTCACCTCTCATATCACAAACCAGTCGCAACATCAACGCATTACAGACAAGAGGCAGCAGCGCGCTCCCCACGCCTTCCCTATATCGTCTCACCCGAGAGACATGCCATTGGGCAAACGGGAGTCCATGGTGGCCGGCGGCGGGACCTGACCTGATATCTTGTCCCAGAACCAATTGTCTGCTCAGCTCACACGCACCCCACATCTCACACCTCATACCTCATCGCCATCATGTCCATGGATCGTCCGGAGCCGGGCTTAGTTAAGTGGTCGCCCAACCCATCCATCGACAGCTTCGTCCACGTGAACCTGCAGCACCGCGTCGTGCACCTGTACGAGCCGACGGGCTACGCGCGCAACGGACGCTTCGACTACAGCAAGATCAGCCGCCACGATGACTTCCCGCCCCTCACCACGTACGACTGGTCGCCCACCGACCCGGGCGTCCTGGCCGTCGGAACGGGCACCGGCATCGTCAATCTGCTCAAGATTGACGACAACTCCAACTCGTTCGCCGAGCTGGGCCTCAAGATGACACGCACCTGTCAGGCCGTGGCCTTCAACACGACCGGTCTGCTCGCCGTGGGGCTCGACCGCGTTCGCATGGACCAGAGCCTGCACATCTGGGACGTCAGCCGTATGCCGTCCATGGACAAGGCGCAATCACAATCACAAGCACAGACCGGCAGCGGCAGCGGAAGCAAGGGTGGTGGCTCTTCCGGTATCCTACCGCCAGGTAGCATTAATCATAGTATTGCCGAGCCGGTGCATAGGCTAGAGCCCAGCGTGTCTATCTCGAGCATAAAGTTCTTCGAGGACAGCCCGCTGACGCTCGTGGCGGGCATCAAGTCGCAGGGTCTGCGCATCCACGACCTACGCGACCCGGGAAACGGCAGTAGCACCGTCGTCGCCCTCTTCCAGACTAAGTGTAACAACAATCTGGCAATTGACTACGCCGACCAAAACTACTTTGCCTCCTCGGCTCTCGACCAGCCCGGCGTCATGATTTGGGACCGCCGCGCCACCTCACGCCCCGTTGCCTCTCCCATCTACACCCAGGCTGTCGAGGAGGACGGCATCCCCTGGGGCGGCGCGCTGCGCCTCGACCGCGTCATCGAGACCGACTCGGACCCCTTCCTCACTGAGGGCAAGCACTCCCTTATCCGGTCCCTGCGATACTGCCGCGAGCAGCGCGGCCTGCTGGCCATACTGTCGCGCACCGGCCAGCTGCGTGTCCTCGAGACCAACAAGGAGAGGTACTCGTCACCGCCGGTGCCAGCATCCAACAACAACAACACTCCTGGTGCCCCCGACAGCCCTGAGCTGCTCGAGGTCAGGAGGTCCCACGAGATGGACCCGTCATATGTCGACCCGTCGCGTAAGAACGACCGCATCGTCTCGTTTGACTGGCTCACCCTAGACTCGCCGACCCTGCAACCCAGGATGGTGGTTCTCAGGGCCAGTGGCGCATTTGACCTTGTCGAGCGCCCTTCGTACACGGCCGAGCATGCCTTTAAGATGATACCTTGGCAGGCTCCTCATCGTGGACTCGAGGGTACGTCCCCCCCTCGCTACTTCACTCTTATCTAGCAGTCTATTTTCACCCTAGCACATGTGATGAAGCTGACTTTGAATAGAGGGCCTACCCTACCTAGATGTGATGCGTTTCGAACCCGCCCAGGCAACCCGGATGCTCGGACCAGTCCTGGTGGAAAAGGCACTGTCCGACGTGCCCATCTTCGGACCCAAAAAGGCGGACATAGCGGCGACCATCGAGGCCGCCCTCTCCCCTGGCGCGGCCGCGTCTTTGACCGCAGAGCTGACCAATGCAATCGAGGCACCCCTCCCAGACACTTTCCACCAGGCCAAGACGGTAGCGGGGAAACTTCGCGCCCTGCGCGCCTTTGTGCGCGAGCAGCTCCCGGACGGAGCTGACAAGCTCGGCGGCGGCCCCCAGCCGCACCTCGGCGACCTGGGCGTCATCAAGGATGGCCTGGACAAGATGTCGCTGGCGTCTAATGGCGTCGGGTCCTGCCGCGAGATCCACGATGCCCTACTGGGCACGCTGGTCGAGGCACCCGGTCTGCCGCGCGAGGCGCTCTGCGTCGCTGATCATGCCATGCTCCTTCGCGCAAAGGAGAGATACCTCTTTGACGCGTCTGCGAATAGGAATATCGTGTCCGATGATCCCTGGGCGAGATTCACCTGGGACTGGATAGATGGTAAGTCTCTCCCCCCATGTCTACATGTACACGCCAGCGCAGCGAGAAGGGCTCTCCACAGGAGGCCCCCGAGAGGACCCCCAGAGGCTATACAACTGACACATGGACACTAGACGCCGAACATGCGGCGGAGAACGGGGGGATGATCATGGCCAACATGGACCTGGGCTATCTTGGCATCTACTCGATATGGATGAACGACCTAGGTACGTCGTGCCGAAACACCCAACTCACCTCATTGCAACTATTCTAACAAGGAACTAGGCCGCAACCCCATGACCCGACTCGCTGGCACCATGAGTGTCCCCGACACGGCATACTGGGAGCGCGCCATCGGGACATGGTGCAAGAAGCGGTATCTGCCCAAGTTTGACGGCGTGCAGACGCGGCGACCGCACCACCGGCAGCTGTGCCTGGCCATCTGCGGGTGGGGTGACGTGCAGCAGCGGCAGTCGGACGGGGAGATGGAGTCGTCGGATCCGGCGTCAGCGCACACTATGGCTGCGGCGCGAGCGCTGTTCCGCGGCGATACGAAGCAGGCGGTCGAGATACTCAAGCGGGCGAGCACGGCGCACCCATCCCTGCTGTTTGTGTCTCTGGCACTGCAGCTGGTGGGACGGGCAGCATCAGCCTCGTCAGGGTCAGCCTCCCCCTCAGCCACGGCAGCGGCAGCGCAGCAGCTCGACTTTGACGAGACGGCCGCGTCGCGGACGGACCCCTATCTACAGGCTATTTCGTCGCTGATCGCGACGGGCAACTGGACGTCGATAGCAGACCAGCGGTCGCTCCCGCTGTCGGACCGCGCCCTAGTGGCCGTGCGCAACTTTGGTGACGACCAACTGACGGCCTGGCTGCGGCAGCAGGTCTCGCGCGCCGCCGACGAGGGCGATATCGAGGGCATCGTCCTAACGGGCATCAGCGACCCGCTCGTAGACATTCTGGCGCGCCACGTCTCCAAGTTTGGCGATGTCCAGATGGCAGCCCTCATCGTTGCCACCTGCCACCCGCGCTACCTCGACGACGCGCGCTGCCGCACCTGGCGTAACGCCTACCGCGCCCTCCTGCAGCGCCACCGCCTCTTCTTCCACCGCACAAAGTTCGAGGTCGAGTCCACCAAGCGCTCCAAGCGCATCATCCGCGGCGGCGGCCACGGAAGCGCCAGCGCCAGCGGCGTTCCCACCGTCAAGCCGCCCTCGCGCCAGATCGCCCTCCGCTGCGTCTACTGCGATGCCGAGACCTCCCTCGCCCACCACCACCTGCACAGCCAGGCCGCTGCCACCCCGGCCAGCACCGCCAGCAACAGCGCTGTCTCGCTCGCCTCCGTCGGCGGTGCCGCTGCCGCTGCCGCTGCCGCCGGCGCTGTCGGTGGCGGTGCCGAGTCCAGCCGCAACCCCCTCGTCATCACCAGCGTCAACGCCGGCATCAGCTGTCCCAACTGCGGCCGCCACCTGCCCCGCTGCGTCGTCTGCCTCGAGGTTGTCGGTGTGCCCCGGTCCGACAGGCCACAGGAGCGTGACGAGTCCAGGTCCGCTGGCCGCTTCCCCACCTTCTGTCTCCGCTGCGACCACGTTCTTCACCTCGACCACGCGAGGCAGTGGTTCGCCCGCCACGCAGAGTGCCCCGTGCCCGAGTGTCGCTGCCGTTGTAATTTCAGGGCAAACCCCGAGCTTGACTATCACTAGCCCACACCCCATCTATCGGCCTCTCTATCTCTATATACCCGTGGTATTACCATGGCAATACTGCTAGCACTTTACATATATCTATACATGCTAATGAATTTCGCTCCGGGCCCCCTGTCGGGGGCTACCTGCGCAGGGCTATCCTCGCTACGCTCGCACACACTTCCGTTCGTGACTAGTATACCCCAAGCTGTAAATATACCTCTGGTGGCCTTTCCGAGCGCCATTCTAGCTACGCTCATACTTCCAATTGACAGTCACTGCTCCATGTCATATCGCCCTGATCCGCGATGCAGACCGTGACGCACTGATCTCTGAATCAATGCCGCTTTTATTCTCTTCGCCCTTTATTCATCTAGTCAAATATATCTTATGTCTGCGCTGCGTCTTGTCTCGTTGCTGTGTGAAACTTGGGATTCATAGTTAATGTCTGGGAAAAAACGGTGATGGCTGTCTGAGGGAGAAGAGGAGAGAGCACCGCTGTGGAGGAAAAAAAAAAAGAGATAAATAGATGGAGAGAGGTCGGGAACTTCGGGAACCAATTTCATACCCATGATGGGATGGGAATCCATGGCCTTAACCTACGTCCTCAACCACGGATGAGCAAGCACCTGCTCAATGTCGTACCGGTGCTCCACATCTCGGTCCAGCATACACCGTATCAGGTCGATGCTGTCGTCGCTCATGACAAACGGTACGCGTAGATCCCGGTCCATGATCTCGTCGATGCTGTAGAACGGGTTCTCCTTGTAGATGATGGTATACAGCAAGATTCCCAGCGCCCACACATCCTGCTCTTTGCCCCCGTACGGCTTGCCGGCCAGCACCTCAGGCGCCGCGTAATCTAATACACCATCACACTCGTTAGCACACACACACACATACACACACGGACATCTTTCTGGGGCAGCTACGCCCCGGATGGCCTTGCCAGAGGCACTCTTTGCTTGGCTCGCACTTGGGGGGATGAAGCACAGGGTTTGGGGCCATGCCTCACTGCAATACCTCACTCGCGAGCGGAGCGAGGACAACCCTTGGCAGAACCACCAGAGGCACAACAAAAAGAAGAGAAACCAAGAAAAGTAGGGAAAAGCAAACATACCAATAGTGCCCACAAAGACATCAAAAGGTCCACTCTTGATATACGCCGCGCTCCCGAAGTCGATGAGCTTGATATTGCCCTCCCCGTCGAGGATGACATTCTCATCCTTGATGTCCCGATGAACCACCTTGGCCTTGATATGCAGGAACTGGATTGCTTGGGCGACCTGTCGGAACATACTGCGACACTCGGCCTCGTCCATGTTCGACCGGAGCTCAATGTAGTCAAACAGGTCCATACCCGGTAATCCGTGGGGGGTCATCTCGATGTAGTAGTTAACGTCGTCCTCGAAGAAGCCCTCCATCTCGACAATGTTGGGGTGGCGGAACTCCGGCCTGCTCAAGAAGTCGAGAACGTGGATTTCCAGTGGTACAGTGCCTAGCTTGCGGTCCCGGGTCCACGTATCCACCAGGATGCGCTTCTTGGTCACGTACTTCAACACCACCTTCCGACCAGTGGCCTTGTGCCGCGCGAGCTTCACCTGCCCGTAGGCGCCTTGGCCCATGTCCTCGAGGATGGCATAGTCGTCTATGCTGCGCTTGCGGCTGCCCGTCCTGGTGATGTCCACGGACTGGGTAGCCTGGTGGTGGTGGCCCTTTTGTAGGGGCAGCTGGCCGTCTGAGCCGGGACCTGTGGTCCTGCCCATCACTGTCGTTGCGGGGGACGATGGCAGGGATGATGAGCCCTTCTGGCCCGTCAGCTTGGCGGCCGCGTGCATCGCTGCGTCCTTGAGCTGTCGTGACAGTGCCGAGGTGCGCGACTCGGAGTCCCGTCTAGCATCCACGCCTGCCTCACTGGGGGTTGACGGTGCCTTGTCGGGTGTGTGCCGCGGCGGAGTCTGGCCCGGCGACGGCTGGTGCAGCGTGTGGAGATGAGGTGCCTGCCGGCTAGCACTGCTGACGCTGCTGCTGACGTTGATCTGCGGCTGCTCTGCGTGCAGGTGCCGCGAGTACGTGATCCACAGGGCGTACACCATCTCGGGCTGCGACGGCACCACAAAGTGCTGCTCGTGGTTGTTGTCGCTCCGGCTCTCGTCCTCCTCATCGCTGCCCTCGATAACCGTCTCTTCCACCACCGTAGTCTGCTTCTCGCTCTTGACCACACGCATCTGTACGTCAATCTTGAGCTCCGACCCGTCCCGGTGCTTGGCCGGCAGGCCCTCGGGTTTGAGAAACGCCTCCGACGCGTCCGGCCGCTGCTCCCGGATCGCCAACAGGCCCGACGCTCGCCGGAACCGGTCCTCAGGCACCACCATGCCGTCGAGCAGCTCCAGCCCCTCGACCTCGGTCAGCATGGCCAAGATCTTGTCAAAGTCGGGGATCAGTGCGTCTATGGGCATCCCGTCCGGCCGATCAAATCCAAACAGCGCCCCGCAGAAGACAGCGTTAGAGCTCCGGATGTGCAGCGTCTGCGGATCCACCACAATCATGCCCGCTATGTGCGGGTACGACGACACCCGCAGCTCCAACGTACCCTGCTGCTGCTCAATCGTGCACGGGATGTTGACCTTGCGTGCGTTGGGGCAGGTGAAGAACTTGCGGCGCCGCACCTGGGCAAAGTCGATTTCGCCTGTGTTTGGGTCAATGCCCTGCCGCGGGATCCGCGGGATGAGCGCCTTGATGTCCATACCCGGCTTGACTTGGTCGATGCCCCAGATGGCCTGGGTTGCGCCCGACACGCGCTTGACCATGCCCTCCTCATCCAGCTCCACGTAGGCCGTGTCATCGTGGATCTCCTCGAGCACCCAGATCAGCCCTATGCGCTTCTCCTTGACCCAGAGACTAGCTGAGCCGGTGGATCCGTTGCGTTTCTGGATGGGCACAATGTCGCCGCATAGCAGAACGCCCCTCGACCGCGAGCTGCGGTGCCGTGCGCCGCTGCCGCGCGTCTTGGGCGGCGTGGGGTCCCCGCTGTGCACCGTCTGGGATCGTCGCTCAGTGTACTTGGGGGCCGACTGGTTCCGCGAGCTTGGCTTGCTGAGGAGCTGCGCTGTCATGCCTGACCGGTCGCCGAGAAGCGCTGACGCGGCCGACGAGGCCGGGGGTATTGGGCGCGATGATGGCTGGTTCTCGTGATCGGCGTCGTCGTCGCCTTGGTTTAGGAGCTTGCGCTCCAACCAGGCCCGCCGCTCCTCCTGGACGACCTCCAAGATGCCCATCCTGCGGACCTCAGCCTTGGTGACGCCAAATACGAGGCAGGCTAGGTCGTTGGCGGCGATGATGGTCCAGGGCGGCTTGGCCTCGGTGGTGAAGATGGCCTGTGCGGCCGGGACCCATCTGTTGGTGTGGCCGTGGACCGAGGGGCCGAGGGCGAGGTTTGGCGGCACGCCAGGGCTTGACTGCGGGCCCAGAAGCGGCGAGGCCATGAGTTCCTGGTAGTAGGGCTGAGACAGGGCGTCGACCAGCTTATTTTCCATGCTCATGTCCAACGTGTCAGTCAAGGTCCGTTTCAGGCTCAAGGGCCTAGATGTCGGCGGAGAGGTGAAGGCCATGGCGTTGCTCTCGTCTTGGGAGTTCTCGGCTCGGCCGGGTTGTTTTGCTGACGCTGCTGAGGGCAGTGTAGGTGCTGTCGTCGACGTCCGTGTTCGCTTGAGCCTCTGTTGCTGCTGCTGCTGCTGCTGCTGCTGCTGCTGCTGCTGTGACTCGTTGGTCTGGTTCGGTGTATGTCTTGGGGGCGGCAGTGGTGGCACCGTCGTCGCTGAGGCGGGTGAAGCCGTTGGCGAAGTCGACATCTCGTCGGGGCTGCTGGTGCGGGGAGAGAACTGCGTGTCGAAGACATTGTCGAAGCCGGTGGAAGGAGGGCCGGTCAAGGGACCGGGGAGAACGGCGGACTCGGCATTAGGAAGATTGCCGGCACCAATGAGCTGGGCGCGGGCAAGGAGCTCGAGGACATTTTGGGCATCGACGTCACCGGTGGCCCGGGCTTGGGCGCTGGCGAGGCCGGCCTGGGAGGGGTTCATGGGCCAACCCATGCGGTCCTTCATGAACTCGATGGAGCGCTTGAGAACATTTTGGCGATTGTGCAAAAAGTCCTCAGACTGATGGGCGAAGGAGAAGGAGTGGAGTGATTCAGAAGGGAAGCGCGAGAGGTCTTCGGTGAATGTGCGGGAGTCGAGGCCGGGCGAGAGGGGTGCGGTGCCGGATTGCGAGAGAATGGCGCTGAGGGAGGGCGTGCGGGAGAGAGCAACGACCGAGGGGCTCCTGGAGGATGAGGGCGAGCCAGGCATGGTGGGGTTGCGGGACGGAGGCTGTTGTTGACGGATGCGATGGAGCCCGGACAGGCCGAGCCCATGCTCGTTGTCTGCCATCATGGAGGAGGTCCTGCAGGAGGAAATGGGGTGAGTAAAGGCCACAGGACGGATAGATGGGCAATTATGGCAAAACCCAGGCACAGGAAAGAGAGAGCATTGATTGACGTGACATGTGAAGGGAGGGGCCTCCTCGCAGCCAGCAAGATGGGCGCGGCAAAAAAAAGGAAAAAACACGGCAGCTAATAATACAGCAAGGGAGCGACGACGACGCAAACAAGCAGCGGGCCGTCAATTTGGGTGGAGTCACGGCAAGCTAGCTAGGCTAGAGGAGATGGAGGGCACGGAGAGGGAGAGGAAGAAGCCAGACGAACCTGGTGAGGGTATCATGGTCGGTGGATGCGGCCGAGGTAGCATCAAAGGACATTCTGTAGCGGCTTCTGTCCGAATCGTCGGCCGAGGTGGGCAGATTTCCGGTGCTGCGGTTCTTTGGGAGGGAGAGGGGATGGTGAAGGGCGAGCTTGGCGCGACCACGGTGCTGCTGCTGCTCCTCATTGTGGTGGTCCGAGGAAGAGGCCGTCGAGGAGGCGGAGGCCGGGACAGCAGAGGCGGGAGCGGGAGCGGTGGCAGAGGATGATGACGGGAGAGAGGAGGATTCGAGCGATGGCGACGACGACGACGGAGGGTCGGCAACTGGCATGGAAGAAGCAGCGTCAGCATCGAGGCTGGAGTCGGGGGCGGAAGGGTGCGTCTCCTCGGTGGTGCGGCCAACCATTTCTGTTCTGACGTCGGCCATGCGTCTCGGGCATAGTTGAGTACCTAGGCGGCGGCGCCTGGCGCGAGGGGCGCTGCTTGGGCCGGGGCGTTGGCAAAAGCTGAAGTAGCTGCTGAGGGTGGGAAGGAGGGGAGGGCGGATGAGGTCAATATGATGAGGGGGAGGGGTTGCACAGAGAAGGAGTAGCAATGTAATTTTTTTTTTTTTAGCTCTCTCCCCTCTTTGTGTCGAGGGAGAAGGAAGAGGAGGAGAAGGAGGGAAAAAAAACAAGACACGGTCGTTGGGGGAGAGGAGGGAGGTTCGAGCTGAGCTGAACACAGACACACACAGAGAGAGAGGGAAGGAGAGAAAAGGAAAAGTGAGAGAAGCAACCGGATTCGAGACGGATCGCGCAACGACTCGAGGGCGTAATACAGGGGAGGAACGTGGGAAAGGTGTGGGCGACGGTCCGTAGGCGTAGGCTGGTCCTGGAAAGAGCAATGGAGCAATGGAGCAATGGGAGGGCAGCAGACACAGCGGGACGGAGACACTCACTGGCCAAGGTCACAGAGAGGGAGGGACGGATTGGGATTTGGTGGGGGACAAGACAAGGTGGTGGATTGGATTGGAGGCAATGACTGCCTACTAGGCCAGTAAACTTGAACCTAGCGAGTGAGTGTAGTAGAGTAGCATCAGAGTATGATTCAATAGTAGAGTATCCGTACGGATAGAAGAGAGGATTCAGAGTATTAATACGAGCAGGGGCAATAGCACGTTGGGCCAGCATTGACGCATTTTGTGCCATTTCTGTCTGTACTCTTTACCTAGCAGTATTAATACAGGTGCTAGAGTTATGTCATGCCTGGTGACATGGCAGCAGCGATTCTCCGCCAGTTTCATAACAGTAACAGTTTCATAGAAGTGGCAGTACTAACTAATAGTAGCTGCGGTCAATGGATGTGCGCCATTGCGGTGTGTATTCATCCTACTAGGTACTGCTGCTGTTGCTGCTGTTGCTGCTGCTATTACTGCGATAGACTGCTATTGGATAGACTCATATGCTGCTCTACTGCTGTATTGCCGCTATATACGGAGTACTAGGCAGCTATTAGGTAGACTGACTGCTATGGAACACTGCTGCCAACTGCCCACTGCCACGCCACGCCCCTTCTACTGAAATTCAACGCAGCAGGAGCACTGCACCAGCGCAGCTTCCCACTGAATCGTTCACACAACAGCGAATGACCTAAGCATCGAACACACAAGAAAACCCCCTCCCTTAAAACCCAATGCTTTCGTCTTCATATTCTCTCTGTCGTTCCCTGTATACATCAATCATGTTCCTCTCTGTCCTCAATGTCAGCCACCGGGTTGTGGGCACACTCCTCCCAATCTTGGCATCGCCATGACCCTTGGTCCCCCGCGCAGTAATATGGAATGCGGGTTGCGGGTCGCCTCACCCTGGACTCGATCGTAGCGGCCAAGGGCCCAACACAGGCCCCAACAGACAGGCAGAAAAGAGTCAAGAAGGTACAAAGCAACTCGTACGAGTAGAATGGAATGGGGTCTGGGCCTCTGCCAACGGGCGTTTGTCCAACAGGAGCATCTGTATTGGCATTGATTGCGTGGAAATAACAGGTGAGCATTGCTCTCGTCCAATATTCTTGTTTCCGTTGCTTACTTGGCTGCTCGTATTGCTTGTGATGGTCATGTCTTGACCACCCACCTGCTCACCTCACTCCCTGGACTCTCTCTATTTGTCTTGGGATGGATGGGAACTGCAGTATTCCTCCCTACTCGCCAGTATCTGTGCACTATCATGATCATCATCTGCACCGCATGGGGCTGCCCCTGAATCGAGTCAGGTTGTCTGGCTCTAGAAACATCAAGAAGCCTGCAGGACCCAACTCGAGCACCGACCATTGACCAGATAGGCACGTCTCCAGAAGAGTCTCCAGAAGAGTGTCCCCCCATGCCACCACTGGCAGTTGGTGACCGAGCCCCCCGAACCTTCGCTCGCTCGGGCTTTCCGGAACGTCCTGGGCGGACTGGCGGGCGGGCCACCACCACAAACAGACGCACGCACCAATCCGCCACCCCGACAAGCTTCCCCCACCTATTACCATACCACGGGCGACTCTCTACTTACTACATTACTCCGTACTACTACTTACTAGCGGTGATGCTCGTACCGACGAGTAAGTACTCGTGCCAGCAATATCTGGTGGGAAGGGTACAGCACCTGGGTCCAGTCCACCAGCCTCCCTCACCTACTGTACCGTACTGTACGGAGACTCGCTCCGTTCTGCCCGCTCTGCCCCAGAGTCCTACGCGGCCAGGCTAGCGTCTGGCAAAAGGTTCTAGCGGACAGGCCGGACCGTGCGGCCTTGGACCTCCTCGCTGGGCCTTGCTGGTGCTGGTACCGAGACAAGCGAGTGCTGTATTACCAGTAATAGTACTGTACGGATACAACTGACTGGCTCCGGTCTCCAGAGAACAAGACTGAGGGACTTTCTTGACATGCTCGACACGCCTTCGGGCTCCGGGCCTCGGGCCCCGGATGAGGGTGGATTTGGATTGATGGCCAACTGAATCGAGTTACGTGAATGTTGCCTCTGCCTCTCTGCTTTTGCCTCTTTCCCGCGAGACATGTCGAGAAGCGACGGGTGGGTGGGTTGCCGTGCCGCAAGCCGTGCAACAGCAAACAAGACATATCATACACGCAGGGTCAGGGGTTCGACAGGACGGGAGAGAGAAAGCGGGCAGACAAACAGGCAGACGGCCCGAGCAGGTTGGTAGGCTTCTTGGGGAAGGGGTGCCACAGGCAGCAAGGCAGTAATGCTTACTGCCAGTGTCAGTAATGTACGGAGTAATGGCAGACGCTTTTGACGCCGCGTCCAAAACAGACGGCTCGGTGGCGGTGGAAGTGGTGGAGTAGAAAATGAGGGGCAGCCATGGCGGGTTTACTTGGTTGCTTGGCTGGCTGCCAATTGAGTGGACGCGGTGAGCACTTGAGGATTAAGGGAGTAAAGCAATGAAGGAACGAGTACGAGATATGTGCAGTATCAAGTAAGGATAGGCGAGAATACGGAGTAGTCTACGAGTAGTTCACGAGTAGTCTGCCCATTAATAGTAAGTAGTCTACGCATACGAAGGAGTTTACGAGTGGTACAGAGTAGTCGTTCTATTTACGAGTAGCAACCGCGAGTAGAGCGTCGGGGGTTGGCACTATGAATGCGAGTCCAAGTGGTTATAGAGCGAGTATTACTTCGTTAGTACTCCGTACTAGTTAGTACGAATAGTCGTATTACTCCGTACTCCGTCCTCCATCCTTTGTAGTTGCTGGTCTAGTTCATCCCAGTACCGACTAATACCCCAGGTCTGGTCTGGCCCTGTTCTTTTCTGCTCTGCCACCCACGTACTACAAGTATCTCCGTACTCGGGCGCCCGTGCTCTTACGGGCGTCTCTATTCGCACCGCGAAGCCCATCACATGTCCAGCGACAGAAAGAGGACGTCACCATGATTTCGTTCTCACTGCACTATTACCCTTTACTCCGTACCTACAGAATAAACGCTGCAATAATACTTGTCGCTGTACTTGTCAAGAATCGAGGTGGTCGGTGCCATCTGCCCATCTGTCGGTTGTCCAGCCATGGCATTGATTGATGGGCAGAAACACGGTGGACCCTGGAAAAAGACCCCGCTGCCTCCAGAGTGTGCCCACTGCAGCCGGTAGTGGATCATGCAACCCATGAATGGGTCAATGGATCAATGGATCAATCTAGTGGGCTCGCTGGACTGGCCCTCTGGCAGTCTGGCGGCAGACTGGCAGGACCCTTTGAATCCATGGCCCGGATCCCCTGGGACTTGGCTTCTTCCAGGGTGCTGCGGCTACTTTTTAGTGCCATCAGGTATTTGGTTTGGAGTACGAGTACATATGAGTGTACATATGAGTATACACATGAGTTAGTATACACATGAGTCTATACACACAAGTCTACTCGTATGAATGTACCTACACGAGCCAGCTACCATGATACTCATAGTCTACACCCCGATCAAGTATGTACTCGATAGACTCAACTACACATGACACCTCGTACTCTTTGTAAGGAAAAGCCAGTGGCGCCATCAGGAGTACTAGATTCCCAAGTATTACTCCGTACTGAGGAGGCACACACACACACACACACACAAGGCCCCACCACCGCCCGGGATACCCTTTAAACACGGCCGCCTCTTTTCCCTTGGGGAGCTCCTGCCTCTTTCTTGGCCGTCTCTCGTCTCTCGTCTCTCTCACTCTCAACTCTCGTCTCTCAAGCCCAGGGTCCTCTACTCATCTGCTGACCATTCATTATCCTCACCGTCTTCTCTCTTACATCTTTACTACTCATCCTCTTCTCAACCATTCAACACTTTGCAATCCATTATCTCACTTCTCCCCTCTGTGGCGTGCCCTGGCCTGTCTGCCTCTCCTCATCCCTCGCGCCCAGCACGAGACCAGGACACCCCGCCCGAACCCTGGCTGCTGACTTCAAACCCCGGTCACCACCCCGCCAACCCGCCAATCCTCTCATCTTATCCGTCCTCAACACCGACACCTGATCCCGCCTTATCTCGTCCCAGTCGTCCCTTCTGATTCACACAACCCCGCCATCGTCTCGAGACTCCTCCCATCTTGCCCTCTTTCCTGTCCTTTCTTCTCTACGACCCGTTACCGTTGGCCGGCTTTCAAGACACCCTCTTCTTCTTTTCTTATCGAGCATATCCCTCCCTAGCATGACTTGATCACGGAGCAGGTGCTCGCACGTCTTGCAAGCCTCTCCCGACTTTTATTTCCAACCCCCTCCCCCCACTTACCACGTCGTGTAAGTCACCAGAGAGAATCCATTCATCTTCTCGCTACCGTCTCCAACACCGCCGAACCAAACCAGCTTCGAAAGACGCCAGGGCGAATATCGCCACCGGGCGAAACTATACCTCGAAAGTGTAAATCCTCTCCAACCACCCAGAAGAATAAAGAGAACAACGACTGTCAGTACAAGACATGTCGGCTTCGGGCTTGGACATGTCCTCTGGGGCCAGCACCCCGAACCCCGCCGGTCATGACGGCGGGGCCGGGACCCAGACGCCGCCGCTGCCCGTCAAGGGTGGCAAGAACCGCCAGCGCTTGATGCGTGGCCTGCAGCGCATGGCCTCGTCGTCGTCCATCTCTAGTTTGCGCCGTGCCCGCTCCCACAGCGCCCCCTACCACCCCGGCAGCACCCGCGGGGCCTTGTCGTGCGTCAGCCTGACATCAACCCTCGCTCTGCGCAGCCCGCCTCCCATGACGCCCTCCCAGCTGGGACCCGGCGGCAACAACAGCTCCTCCTCCTCGGCCTCGTCCCCCCGGCCTGCCACCCCGGTCAACGAGTTCCCCTTTCCCGTCGACACTTCTGCGCCTGCTGCCATCCGCAAGGTCGACGTGGCCGTTGATGACACTACTCGTCCCGGCACCTCATCCTCATCCAACGGAGGCACCGTCGCGCTTCCCACTGGCATAACTCGGACGGCTTCGGTCTCATCGACCAATGTCCTTGCCGTACAGAAGCCCAGCGGCCCGCCCCCACTGAAGCCGTGGGACGCGCTGCCGTACGAGCTCAAGATCTATACGCTGTCGTTCCTGCAGCCCAAGGAGCTGATACAGGCGTCGCGGGTGAGCCGTGGGTTCCACTCTGCGTGCTTCGACGGACAGCTGTGGACGTCGCTGGACGCGTCCGAGTTCTACCAGGAGATCCCTGCCGAGTCACTGGCGCGCATCATTGTTGCAGCGGGCCCCTTCATCAAGGACCTGAACCTGCGAGGGTGCGTGCAGGTGGAGCACTACAAGCGGGCCGATGCGATTGTCAAGTCATGCCGGAACCTGATGAATGCGACACTCGAGGGGTGCCGCAACTTCCAGAAGGGCACGCTGCACCGGCTACTTGAATCCAACCCGCGTCTCGTGCACCTCAACCTGACGGGGATCACGTCTGTGTCGAATCGATCATGCCGCATCGTGGCCGAGTCGTGCCCGCAGCTGCAGATGCTCAACATCTCGTGGTGTGGAAAGGTGGACGCCCGCGGGCTCGAGTCCCTCGTCAGGGGATGCCCCAAGCTCGTGGACCTCCGCGCCGGCGAGGTGCGCGGCCTCGATAGCCTGCCCCTGGCCCGTGCCATATACGAGACCAACCGCCTCGAGCGCCTCCTGCTCCCCGGGTGTGCCTCGCTGACAGACGAGTGCCTGGCAATCATGATGCACGGGGCCATCTCCCCGGAGCGCGACATCCTGACGACCCGCCCGCTTGTTCCCGCCCGTCGCTTGCGCCACATCGATCTGAGTCGGTGCACGCGCCTGACGGACAAGGGCATCCGCACGCTGGCATTCTTGGTTCCCGAGCTCGAGGGCCTGCAGCTGTCCAAGTGTCGTGCACTGACGGACGGCGCTCTCGAACCCGTCCTCGCCACGACCCCGCGTCTCACGCACCTCGAGGTCGAGGACCTCGAAAATTTGTCCAATTCCCTGCTGTCCGAGCATCTAGCCAAGGCTCCATGCGCGCCGACGCTGCGCCACCTGTCCATCAGCTACTGCATTCGCCTCGGCGACGTGGGTATTCTACCCATCATGCAGCAGTGTGTGTCCCTGCGTAGCATCGAGATAGACAACACGAGGGCCAGCGACTTGGTGCTCGCCGAGGCAGCCACGATGGTGTCCAAGCGGTCCAAGAAGCCCCAACAGCCCTCGACGGAATCATCGACGGAGTCAGGACCAAGGTACTGCACCCCGCCGCCGCCGCCCGAGCCGACCCTCCAGATGACAGTCTACGACTGCGAGAACATCACATGGGCAGGCATCCGCGAGGTGCTCTACCGCAACGCCCACGCCTACCCCGCCGCGGGACAGCCAGGACTGGTGGCTTACCCGACCGAGGCCATCACCCTCAAATGCTACTTTGGGTACCAGATGACGGTCGACGAGCACCAGAAAAGGCTCTTTAGGGGAGACTTTCCCGCTGCGGCCAGGCTTGAGAGGAAGTGGGCCGAGTACATGCAGGCAGATCAGGAGGCTGGGATGAATGGATCGGGACACAGGAGGAGGAGGAGGAGGGCCAGGGAGGCGGAGGCTCTGCATCTGGATGAGGAGGGGAGTGTGGGCAGGCAGAGGTCCAGGACGGTGGGGAGCTGCTCTGTCATGTAGTAGCTCTGCACTGCTTGTGAGTCCTGGTGTCTGTACAAAGTTGACAGCTGGTTCTGGCAATTGTTTTTTTCTCTATGTTCTTGGCTTTTGGGTCTTGTTTCTTGGGTTGGAATTTCTTACTGGTGTTTCGGTTGACTTTAGCAAGGGCTGCATTGGGGCGCATGG
This sequence comes from Geosmithia putterillii, assembly GCA_900188575.1. Classification (NCBI taxonomy): domain Eukaryota; kingdom Fungi; phylum Ascomycota; class Sordariomycetes; order Hypocreales; family Bionectriaceae; genus Geosmithia; species Geosmithia putterillii. The sequence goes on along the minus strand of FYEU01000301.1, from coordinate 510,732 downwards.
TGTTTTTGTTTTCCCTGGGTCTTGGCCTTGCCCCTTGGTTTTGGATCTTGGGCTTGGTCTTGGTTCGGTTTCTTGGATTGATATACGAGACTGTTTATTGGTTTTGCTTCTGGGATTTTTTTTTGGGTATAGTTTTCGCGTATAGAACGAGCAAATTGAGTTACAATCGTTATGTTTTAGTCATGGTTACGATGAGTTGAGCAGCAGTTAGACGGGATGGTGATTGCTCAGTTAGTGTCAACATGGTTACAGCATGTTGATTTGAATAGTAAGTTAGGTTGGTTACACGACATGTATGTTGGCTTGGTGGTTTGCATACTGTCAAGCATGATGGTCTTTGATTCGGAATAACATATTGGTATTAGTAGTTACCAAGTTGAGGGTGGCGGTTACATGCACTCAGAGACATTGTTAACGCGTCCAACTAACCTATAGTCAAGCTGGAATTGATTGAGACTGGGATACAGTCGAATGCAGTTGAACGCGAGACTGAGAATCGAATTGATATACTAATTCTTGGATGTGTAGTTGGATGGGAAGCTGGCCATGTAGTTAACCCCATTCTTATCTCTTACTTAGGTATTGGTTGGCAGTTGAATATAGAAGTTGGCATGGGTTGAAGAAGCACTTGAATGTAATGCTCATGACATACTGCCTTCTGTGACCTGTAGTTATCGTGCAACTATCAAGTATATGTTGTCAAATACCGTCAAAACATGGTAACTCAATATTTAAGGCTACCAATTGGCAATACTCGTCGAGGCATATCATTATGAATAATGCTACCAATCTTATATCATCCCTGTTGATCCTGCCGACGCCGCGACGCCGATCTGGACCTCGGCCGTGGTGGGGGGCGGGCAGAAAGCACAAGCACACTCCAACAGCCCCACGTTCTAGCCTCACAACCTCCAGACCAGACCAGACATCAACGACATTCCATGCCTTGTCTCTGGTCGTGGTTTGTGCATCAACATAAAAATATTCGACTCCCGTCAACAAACCATTAAGTTAAGCGTCCCACGACCAAACACGGCAACCTCACCATGCTGGAAACAATCTACGTCGTTCGCCATGGGGTAAGTCGCTCACCCCACCTCATCACCAGCCCGCAGGCTCTCTCATGACTGGACTCATCTCAACCAACGCCTGTATGATTATGTTCTGCGTGATAACTGCTAACCTCTGACCTTAGTTCCGATCTGCATGGTCAGTAGACCACACAACAGGAGAGTACACCTCCACCGTGCGCTCCCCGACAGGCATCGCCGCCGACCCGCCACTCACCTCGTACGGGACGCGGCAGGCCGAGGAGACGGCTCGGCATCTTGCCACGCTGGACCCGGCCATTGACGCCGTATACTCGAGTCCGTTCTACCGCTGTCTGCAGACCATCAATCCGTTTGTCGAGGCAGTAGCTGCTACGTCCACCCAGACCTCTGCTCCCACGGCGGACGATGCGCCCTCGACGTTGTCGAGCTCGACAGCCGTGCCGGGAGACTCAGACTCAGGCTCAGGTGGTGGTGCAGCCTCGCTTCGCTCAGGTGCCGCAACCATCCGCCCCGAGCACGGCATAGCAGAATGGTTCGGCTCCGCACCGTTCGACCACCCCCGCCCGGCCTCCCCCACGCTGCTCAAGTCCATGTTCCCCCTGTACGACACGTCGTACACCTCGGCGCGGACGCCCTCGTCGAGGGGCGAGACGGTGGCGGAGCTCTACGCCCGCGTGGGCGACGCGATGTCCTCGGTAGTGTCCCGCAGCGAGGAGGAGGGCCACAAGTCCATTGTTCTGTGTACGCACGCTGCCGTTGTCATCGCCCTGGGGAGGGTGCTCACGGGCAAGGTGCCTGATGTTCCTGATGTGCATGACTTTGAGGCCTTTACTTGTGGGTTGAGTGTGTATAGGAGGAGGACTGGAGAATCTGGTAAGCACACGACACCATTCTTCTTCTCCCCCCCTCTCATCTTGCTCTTGTTGCTGTTACCGTTGCCGGAGTCTTCGTTCTTCCTTTTCGCACCTTCTGTCATCTTCTTTCTTCTGCTTCCTCTGGCTGTTGATGTTGATGTTGGTGACGCTGCTTATTTCTTTTCGCCCCTCGCTGTTGATGCCGATGGCGTTATCTTTGTCCTCTTTCCTTTTTTGCCTCTTGCCGTTCATGGTGGCTCTTTCCTTTTTCACTTGTCCTGGCAACGACATCAGCTGTGGACATTGCAATGTCCCTCTGATATGAACATGGTTAACTGACCTCGATAGCCCTCGGTGATTGGAATTGCACAGTCAACAGCGACTGTAGCTTCTTGAGCGGCGGAGCCGAGAGAGGATGGTACGTACACTTGATCCTTGATGCTTGATTCCTGATGCTTGACCTTTGATCCCATCACGAAACTCGTGTCCTCCACGCTAGCCTCGTTCCTTGCATCCTGTCATATCGACTAGGACAGAGACAGCTGTCTTGCCTCGAGAGTTTGCTTTGCCCAGCTTGCTTTTCCCCTTTTCACCCTCTACTGCACCCCAACCGAGTCAATGCTGACGCGTTGCCTTTCTTTTCTCTCCTTGGTGGCATACTAGGAAATTTTCCGGAGATGAATCTTTCCCAGGGACAGGTTCTATGTCTCAGGAGGATCCCAAGCTATGAGCGTTGGCAGTTAGCAGTTGTCAGTCCATCTTGACAGTTGGTCCACCAACGTATACGATAACATGCTCAACGCGTATGAGCTGTCGTATATTACGACGAAGAACTTGACGGAACTAACGGATCCAACCGTGGGAACTACTCGTGTCTCCCGGCTACTTGCCGAGACGTACTCGGAGCAAATATGCCCGGCCAGGATTCGCTCGAGAAGGAGTCTCAACTATCACCTAGGATTCAAGTCAGACTAGCTGCCTGTGTAGTAGCTGCCTACGACTACTACTAGTAGAAAACGAAAGCACACACGCCAACAGAAAAGAAAATAGACTGGCAAAAAAAAGGAAGGGTACGCCAGAGACAACGCCATGGATGTCGACTAAACAATACGAACACCCTTACTACACACTACACTACTACTCCGTACACTTCTTGACTTCCTACTCTACCCGTACTTCTACGAATAGAATGAATGCTGGATCAGCATACAATGGATCAACTAACGGCGTGAGCCGACCGCCACCTGACAGTGGCAACGACTCTCTTTTCTTCTTCCCCTTTGCCCGCTTGCCCGCCTGCAGTCTTCCTGCCCGCCTGCTTTCTTTTCTCGGCGAAAACAACGCGGCTGTCAGGGCCCTGTCAATGCGAGTTTGATGCCAATAGTGGTCTACTGTACTCGTATGGAGCCCGAAAGGGTCCGAAAGGTCCCCCGGTCTACAGCCGCAGGCCGTGGCCGTGGCGGATCCACCTGCCTCCTTGGGGCCTATGAGTCCAGCCACGCGTGCTGAAAGCGTGCTGAAATCATGGTGGAAGACTTCTCCAAAAGGTCCCTTGTTTCTTTTCGTTTCTTTTCGGTCTGGACTTGACACTTTGGTCCCCTCTCGGGGGGGCTCTCTGGAGGGGCCTCTGGAGGAATCTCTCCGAAGGGGAGGGGGACACCCTCATCCAACCAGTCCGAGTGTTAGCTTCAAAGCTACCGCAAGGAGGGAGTATTTGTTACAAGGAGACACACAGCCAAGAGAGCCCAAAGGAGACGCAGCAGCAACTAGTCTGTTACCAAGAGTCTGAAGAAGACGCAGTGGCTAGCCTGTTACAACAAGTCTGGCGCAAACGTATGTACATGGTCGCCCCTTGACGCTACGCGAGAGACAGAGAGCCCTGCCTATAGGACCAGGCGGACAGCTTACATGGCTACGGGTTACTAAACCTCAATGGACATATAGTAACGTATCAACACCAGACGCCACGCAGAGCAGAGAAAGAAAGAAGCATCGGGCGTTTCGCTTAAACTGGCAAGGAGAGTTTCTGTGTAGCGGTGGATCAGGGGCAGGGGGCAGGGGTAGATGGCAATGGTAGATGTCAATGGCAGTGGTAGTGGCAATGTCCGTGGCAGACAGACAGACAGACACCTTGCAGATGCTCCCTTGCGTCTGGATGTGTCTGATATCTGATGTCTGTGGGCATATCTACTCGTGTACTCCGTACATGCACGCACATCAGTTGAGTACTGCCCAGGACATACTCGCACACCTAGCCATGTATGTACTCCGTCCTTCATACAAGTACTCGCTCAAATGTCGTCCCCCCGAGTTGTCAATATGTGCCTGGTATAGCGGGTCAGTCAGTAGGCAACGTGGAGCGAGGCACCTGGCAGCCAGCCCAGCCCAGCCCTGCATACATCGACAGGAGGGCTGTGTGTGATGTGCTGCAGTGCAGTCTGGCACAACCACAACAGAGCTGAGGTGGAAGCATAACACAATGAAAGAAGGTGAACCAAGTCATGCATAAAATTGCGTTCTGCTCTCAACAATCCCATTGTTATTGTTATTGTCGTGCACCATGTCGGTGTAGAGAAGGCGGGTTTCCCATCGCGATGGACTGACTGACTGACTTGACCGACTGGAGTCATGATCCGAGACTTGGTCACCGCTACGACTGCCAGCCAGCTAGACAGAGGAGCGTGTCGATTACTGCAAGACGCGAACACGCATGATGACAATCTCTGCTTGTAGGCACATGTACCTGTATACTCTGTCCTTGAGGCTGTTCAGGCCTTTGCTTTTGCTTGCTGTTGACGCCATCCATGTCAGTGAAACACGACCAAATGCTGACCTCCCCACACGCTCGCACTTGGCACTTGGCATATCATGCCCACAAGTCTACAATCGTAGTCTGTACGAAGTAAACGAGAGAAGTGGCGATGCTGATGTAGGTGACCAATGAATGCTAGTAGCGAGCAGGGGTCTCTATGAGGAGGAGCAGGCCAAAAAGCAAAGAGAGGTCCGTGGCGACGTTGCAGACTGACTTGGCTCGAGAGCCAGAAAAAACGCCATGTCTAATAAAGAAATGAGGGCAAGACTCTGGGGAGGGGCGGAAGCGAAACAAGGGAAGCGACTTGGCATTGGCAGGGCCTACGGGCCTGCATGCAGATCATAAGAACCACTCTCAAGGCGGGGAGGGGAGGATGGCAATGGTTGAGGAGAGAGACAGACAGACAGACAAAGACATGGAGGGTATTAACGGCCGGCAAAGTCCAAGGAGAGTCATCGGCAAAAGCCGACTTCCACGAGACTCAAGAGAGACGTGTTCACATGTACGGAGTACTGGTACGGGAGTCGATGATGCTGGAGGTTTCGTGAGGCAATGTTGCTGCTGCTGCTGTTGATATCCACCCACCCACACAGACGCTCAGTCCTGGATGAATATCCGCCGGAGAGTTTTTCTTCCCTCGCGCCGTCGATCTACAGACGGAGTCGTGTATGTCGGCGGGGGGGAGGGAATCGTCAAGAACGGGCGGGAGGACCGTGCAGACAAAGGATGCAGAGTTGATGGGTGGTGTCGTTGTCGCCGTCGTCTGGCAGCTGGTGGAGGGGGGGAGGAGTGTCGTTACAACAAAGGAAGTTGAAGGAAGAAGTGGTAGAAACGGGGCTGCGACTGGTACTGGGATGGGTATATTTCCGAAAGGAGAAGAAGAAGCCGAAGTAGAAGGAAGCGGTTGAAGAAAAAAGAAACAAAAGCATTACGAGCAGAGTCTAGGATGAATATAGAAGTTGAGTATGGAGTACTCCGTAGTAATGCTCCGTACGTACGAGGTACGTTGCGGTAGAGAGAAAGAGCAAAGGAGTCTTCTCTGCAGTCTCGTCTGTATTGGGACTAGGGCACGCACACGCACGCACACGTACGCACGCACAGGTTTTAGTCGTGACAAAACAAACTCCCTTAGTAACACTTTGACGCGAGTACGGCCGCCAAACCAACAGAGCTGTCAGCACCATGAGTATCCATCAAACCCATCACCAACTTCTTCTACGGGAAACACTCGCATACGTCTCCGTAGATGGACGGCGTACTCGTCTTCATCTCCATATTCCCTGTACGTCCGCACTTGTACCCGCCGTCCTTGTACGTACCCCTGTCAAGCCAGACACGCCTTGGCACACGCCCCCCTTCATGTCTCCACCTCGCCTCCGCCACCACTCACAGAGCCCAGAGAGGACTTGGGGCTATCCCTCGCGGTGCGACGTGATCGATGCTCGCAACCGTTATGGGGCCTCGGATCTAACGCTATTATCCGTCGTCTCCACCCGCACCGGCGATATTCGTCCCTACGTGCCTGGTTGTATCGGCCGACGAGAGTACGGAGTATTTTGTGGTGCTGCCAGTCAGCAAGAGCACCAGTAGTTGCAGTTGGGGCTCATCCATCTTGGGGCGAGGTAGGTATGTAAAGCATTGCGGGATTCGAGTACAAGAGTGCTAACCATCAGTGCAGACAGGTACTCCGTACAGCACAGAACACAGAGTACCGAGTACACACTCCGTATAGTCCAGAGAGAGGCTACCATGATGGATCTCGTGCTTCTGCGCCTCTACTGGGCTGTTCTCGATGATATTACTCGAGGCTCGCTGCTTCCAGCAGAGGACACGGGACGGAAATACCCATGCACAATGACGCTATAGATACAGAAATCAATACGCGGCAATGGATTCAAGCGACTGGCAGGCAGGCAAACAAAGACTAGCAGAAGCACAAGCAGAAGCAGAAGCAGTGCAGGTAGCCGTTGCGGTATTGCCAATCGCTAATCGCCCGCTCTGCAAGCCTCTGTTTTGCAGCAATCAGTGATCACACTGCACTACACTGCAGAAGCACAGACTTTCAACACCACCCCATACCAAATGGCAAACACCCCTCGCCATTGAATGCGCCATGGCCCTTGGCTGATCAATACTAGTATGCAGATGACTGTGGGTACCCGGACTTGGATACTCGGGGTTGGAAACTTGGCCTGGGTACCTGGACCTTTGCTGCAGCTGGGAGCGAGTGCGGATGCTCGTATAGGTACAGCCTAGAGTAGGTACAAGCTCAGATCTCTTCTGCTGATCTGGTATCCCTGCCTACGAATACAAGTAGAGGCCCCGGACAAGTACCCCTACGGCTACTTACGGGGGCAAGCGATGAATTGCGCTGCCGACGATGATGAATGGATGGCTCGCTCGCTACACATCTTGTCGGCCAACAACTGCCAGGACCCTGCTCTGGTTCCCCGCAGAATACGCTGACGGCCATGGCAAACCCGTTCATCCCTTGATCAGACTCGGTGGACTCAACTCGGTGGACTCGTTGGACAACTCGCCGGACTCCAAATTGGGATTGGGTAGATCAAGGGCAGAGCGGGCCCGTCTATCCTTAGGTGGATGTGCTCAGGCCGTTTATTGCCTACTTATTTCGAGTAGTCTACGGATACGGAGTACGGAGTACTCTGTACGAGTACTCGACTGCCGAGTACCAAAGTCTGGTGCAGACCATGTCGGCCTTGCATCAGAGTCAGAACGCACTGCCGCCGCCTCTCGACTACTGCATGTTCTGGCTACTGTGTGTTCTGACTACTGCGTGTTCTGCTTCTGCCTCTGCTTCTGCTTCGACTACTGCAGTCGACAGAAGCATGCCGGGATGGACGAGCTGAAGCAAGCAGCGGCATCGGCAGCATCGACATCAGCAACAACAATACTACTACTACTACCACGGAGAACTACTTCCTACTAGTAGCTATCAAATGGGTACGTACCTCTTGTACTCGCCTGCCCGCCCACACCGGCCGCGGATCCGACAGCTATTGTTCTCCCTCGCCCGTCTCCACCGACGACCAACTACGGACCGCACAGCCTCTCTTCCTCCAATAGGCGTCGCAGTCATGTCGCGCAGCCGCCACCAACAGCAACAGCAACAGCAGTTGAGCAGTCAAACAGTCGAACAGTCAAGTAGTCTACGGTGTACGAGTGATACGGAGTAATCCTTGCGGAGTAAGCATTGGCTTGGCAGAGGCCAATGTTGGCTTTGCCGGGTTGGATCCGACCGACCTTCGGACCAAAGGTCGAGCGAGCACGCACTCGATACCTCTCCCGCAGTGGTACGGCAGGGTACGGGAGTACAACGGCCGGCGACGATTCCCCATTCTCCCTTGTCGCGAACCACAGCTGGCCGCGACCCCCCCATGTCCCGACAGCGTGGCACACGGACACACACAGAAAAGCAAAGTCGCCTGGAGATTGCCAATTGGCGACCGTAGCACGCACACCTACGACTACGCACACCTGCACTGCACGCACGACTTCCTTGGTTGCCCTGTCCAGTGTCCGCCTTGCTGTTGTGATGCTGCCCTTCCCTTTGGCCTACAACATGGTCCAATGCAATGAATGCCTCTCACCCCCGCGTCCCAGGCCAATCATGTGGGCACCCGCATGCGAGAGCAGACAGCACTTGACATTGCCACGGCCTTTGTTGCTTCGTTGCCATTATGTGCAGTTGGTGCCAGTGAGTGGAGGTGGGAGGTGATGGGTGGCTCGTGTGTACATGACGCTGTACAAATAGGCATTTCGCATTGTTGTTGACTGCCGGCGGTTCTATTGAGCAAGCAACGCCGCATGTATTCATCCATTCAAAGGATTGAGACCCCCCGGTTCGGCCAGCCACGGGGGATGCGTCACAAGTTGTCAACAGCCCTCCCCCTCCCCGGGGGCCGGGGACCACCCTGTTTGCGTTGTCCCATGTCCAACTTGCATCTGGCAGGCAAATGTAGGCAGACAGATTGCCTCGCGCGCACACGCTCGCACTTGACCCGACCCTTTCTCTCGAGTCCCTCCCTCCCCACATATCGGCCGCGGTGACGATGCAGGGCCAGCCACCCTGCCACTGGGACGCATACGACATTGCTTCGTACGGAGTAATACGGCGCAGAAATGGTGCAGAGCCGAGGACCGTGCGGGCGGCGCCCTGCAAAAGCCCGCAGCGCCAGGAAGTCTTCATCATCCATCATGGGATGGGTCCTGGGTCCAATTGGCAGTCTCCGCAGGCTGCCAGGCCATGCCCCC
>FYEU01000301.1:350148-501716 GCA_900188575.1 Geosmithia putterillii | reverse complement strand
CCCTTCCTACGAAGTATCTCCGTATCTGCCAACATGCAATTGCATTTTCTACCCCGTTGGTCTGACCTTGATTTTTTCGACTTGACAGCCACCGCAAACATGACTAGCTCGCCTTGGCTTCCTTCAACTGGTCCTTGTTCATCAGAAGACAGGATGACGAGCAAAACTCTAAAACAAAGAACAACCGGACTAATGAGGAATAAACAACGACGACGACAAAGCCAACGCCACCCGGGGTCCTGCCAACGCCAACCTTTTCTGTCTCTCTCAGTCTCTCAGTCTCTCTCAGTCTCTCTCAGCCATTCTCCCAGCCAGCCCACACTTGAGGAGGCTAGCCAGAATGGATGAATGATAGAGACCACGGCTTGCATTGCACGCAGTGGGAGTCTATTATCTGTCTGACACTTTTTTTTCTTAAACCTCTCCACGCGCGCGCGTCTGGCAAGCGACTACTACCAATACGTACAAATGTGTCGTATATACGTGCGTTTGCTTTGCTTTGCTTTGCTTTGCTTCACGGGGTATTATGGAGTACTTTGCCTCGCTTTGCTTTGCCTCGTCTTTCTCGAGCAATGCGAGCAATCCTATGGCAATCTCAGGCATGCCTAGCGCAAGCCGTTTCTTTTCTCTGCCGCTGCCGTAACACGTCGCCCGAGGCTTGGGCTTGGGGGCCAGCAGAGGCCGTAGTAATGTGTCTCGCCCTTGATGCACGACTTATTACGAGATTACCATGTCTGTCGCGCAGGGCGCCGAGTCCGAACTACTCGACCTTCAGTCCGGGAACCTCTGCTGCCAGTAGCCAGCAACAACAACAAAAAAAAGAAGAAGAGCACAAAAGAGCACAAAAGACATGCATCGACAAGTGTCGAGCTAGCGGTCCCCCTGTTTCACAGCGCCGCAGGTACGCCTCGCTTGTAGATGTTTTTCTTCTTCTACTTCTTCTTCTGTCTGCGCACTGATCTCGAGGTCTGTGTACGAGGCAAGAGCCGTACTCCGTACCCATGAAAGTACAACTGATGCTGTACTCTTGGAGTCGCAGTAATACACAGTACATAGTTAGGTCAACGGCATCTGGGGCTGTTACGGAGTACTTTGTACTGCGCTGAGGCTGCTACTGCTCGTCATGTGTCGTGTGTGGAGATGCTGTTGGCCCGCCCGCCCGCGCCGCCGCTCTTATTGTCGTCCCCCATCATCTCTCCCATCCCACACCCCCCCCGCCCCTCTCATCCTTGCTCACACACCTCTTGGCCTTGATAGAGAGCGAGTGTGGGTTCAGACGCCCCTCCCCCCCAGCCAGGTGAATCAAAGACAATCATCATGCGTGTGTGTATGAACAGAGGAGCGAAGCACAGCCAGAGCGTGGTGGTGCTTTGGTTCTTGGTTGTCGGGTTTCCCTTTGGTCGCCACAGAACGACATCTCAATCCGGCAGTCCTCGGCAGCCAAGGGCCAAGGTGGAAGAGGGTTGGATTTCTTGATTCAGTTATATATCGCCCCGGACGGGCAGATCAGGGAACCGGCGTCTTCTCTCTCTCACTCACCCACTCACTCTCAGTATTATCTGTCTGCTTGTGCTTCCAACGCGGTCAGACATTCATCCACCCATCCATCCAACAAAAACCACGAGTACAAGAAGAAAGGGTCCTGCTCCTCATTCTGAATCTCCCCATTGCCGTGGCTGTTGTTGTTGGTCCGCGCTTACCCCCTCCACCTCACCTCCATTCATCCCCCTCTTGGGTGTGTGTGTGAGTCCTGTTGGTCGCCAGTCGTTTTCTTCGTCACGTCTGTTCGTTCAGTGTTCGATAGAGAAACGCTCTTTCCGTTTTTTATTTATTCTTGTTCCCCTCCTCCTTCCCTCCACTCCCCCTCCCTCTCACTCGTTTTTTTTCCTCCCGGACTGGACCTCTGAGTCTTATCAAGTGGGCTATCTATCTATCAGTCACTCATTTGCAACAACAACACAACCAACACAACCAACAAATAGCCCATTCTCGACCGGAGACCGCATCACTCGGCTACAGTATCAGCAAGAACAGTGGCAGGTCTGAATCATGGCGATATCAGTCCTTGACCACCACAACCATCATCACCGCCAGCCTCACTCCCCCACAAAGGATATCAAAATGGACATTCACAGCATCACCGACCTCAAGACGCCGCCGCCCTCGAGGAGGAGCTCCTACGGATGGGACACGGACAGCCGCCGCAGCTCCACCACCGATGACATGCTCCCCCACACACCGCCTCAGTCGACATCTGGGAGCCCCCGCGTCAAGTCGGAGCGTGAGTCAGAACCACCCAGCACTGCTACTACTTTGTTACTACTCAGTACCTTTGTAGTAGTAATGCATCATGGACTTGATATGGGACTTGATCACGCACCAAGTGTCAGCTCGTCAGTCAAACAAATAAACAGTACTGACACTGAAACAGTCTCCCTCTCCCAGTCGGATCACCAGTTCCCTGTCCGTCTGCACTACCCCGACACGCCTCTCGCCTCTCCCATTCGCCTACCCAGCCTTGAGGAGTTTGACCAGGGTGTCGAGGCTCTAGCACGGTCATATGGACCGGTACCTACACCATCTCTATCGGCCTCTTCTTCTTCTTCTTCAGCTTCATCGTGGGCAGCAGGAGCCTCGTCCCCGCCGAGACGGTCTTCCCTCCCCAGCATCAGCCAGGCCGTGTACGACCAGCAGAAGCCCCTCCCGCCACCCCTCCAGCCGTACTCGGCGCATCACCAACAGCCGCTTAGCTCCCCCTACTACGCAGGTGGTGACTACGGCTACCTCCAGGCAGGGTACCCCTCGCCGCCTCCGGATCTGGAGAACCGCCACTGCAACAAGAAATACACGACGGAGGAGGGCGACTTCATCATCTACGCATGGCATGACAAGAAGCAGAAGTGGCAGAGCATCCAGAAGGACTTTGCCCGGATCTTCGGCACCACACCTGAGCGCACCATCCAAGGCCTGCAGGCCTGGTACTACCGCATGAACCAGCGCATCCCCGTCTGGGACCGCGAGGGCTACCTCGTCTTTGACGACGACGATGACCTCGAGCCTCGCTACATCAGCATCAAGTGCCGCGAGAGGGATGCCGTGCACAAGAGCGAGCCGCTTGGCCTGGCGCAGCGCTACCCCGAGCGTGCTATGCACTACCACTGGGTTGATCCTGATGTCAAGAGGCAGTCTACCGACTGGGGTAAGCATCCATCCATCCATACTCGCCAATGATTAAATGCACGCACATATACGTGTGCGTACGTGGCAGATTTCCCGTGAATCACGGCTGACCGTTTCTTTCCAGCTCTCAAGAGAACCCAGCAGTACCAGGACCGCAAGGAGAGGAGAAAGCGCAAGGAGCAGAGGAGGTCCCGTCTCTAAACTTCTAGGTCCCCCTCCAACAGACACCATTGTCATGACCATGATTCATGCACTCACGAAAACACTCGGCCTGTCAGCACCTACTGCTTCTCATCATGACTGACTATAACTGCCCTTTACGCGCTCAACGACATGGCCACCTCTGTACAAAGGCTCCGTCTACCTGGCCCGACTCTCGATACAAGGTCACTTGACACCGTCCTCCGTGTCACTCAACTGTACTATCATCTTGCCCCCTCAACCTCTTATTCTTTCTCATATTTTTTTGCTGCCCTTACTACAGCACCTTTTATACAATCATACACACCGAAAAACACAAAATCCTCAAAAAAAAATCAAGGACACGACGATGGAAACGATAATGAGGAGGATTTTTTTTACTTTGTCTCTTTTTCATTTGTTGAACACGACTTATGGTTGGATTATGGAAATGGAAATGGATACGGAAATGGATACGGAAACGATGGATGGATTGCTTCATGGGCGGATCGAAACGGTGTACTACAACTGGGTGGGCGGCAGATTGGGTGGGAGGGGAGAACAAAGCGGCGAGGGAGATGCAAGGGGATCCCCGTGTCTCAGGCGGCCGCTGTCCCCTTTCCCTCCCCAGCTTCTCTTCCCCTCCCCCTTTTCTTTTTTTGTTGTCTTCTCGCTCTTGTCTACTTTTCTAATTCGTTTGGCTTGGTTTGGTCCGGTCCAGTTGGCTTTGGTAGAAAGAAAAGCTGCGGGAGATTTATTTCAGCATTGATACCCCCTCCCGAATAAATGAACCGCAACCTATCTTGGATTTGACGTGACTGTCTATACTAGTATTTTATTGTGTGAGATGTCATACCGTGTGGGTTGGATGATTACTTCTGCTTTGGATGGAGCGACTACCTAGGCTGCACTGGATGGACAGAGTAACCGTCTGTATTAGATTAGATGGATCGTGACATGCCTGATGTAATATTGGGTATAGGCAGTAGTAGCAGTAAGGATGTAGTCTAAGAAACAACAAGGATGAAACGTAAACTTTTCTGTCGCTAAACAAGGATGAAATGCAGTCTAAATGTATCTGCCGCTCAATGTAGAATCTGCCCTTGGAAAAACAAAAGCAACCCCGGCCGTGTAATAGAGTGAGAGAGAGGGTGTGTGTGTGCGAGCATCACCCCATCCTCGACTTCTGCCTCTGCATGTACGCCTTGATCCTCGCCATGGCCAGGTCGTCGTCGTCGCGATCGACGTCCCCCTCCATGACCATGGCATCCTCGTCGTCCATGTCCGAGTCGAAGGCGTCGTTGTCAAACTCCTCGTCGTCCGAGGCGTTGGCGTTGCGGTAGTAGTAGGCGTGGCGGTCGAACTCGTCGTCCGATTCGACCTCGTCTTCTGGATAGTCTGCCGTGTAGTGGTTCTCGGCTGCAAGACTGTTAGCAACGCTTCTCTGTCTGAGTAGAGCACACGACTCTTGAACTCTTGAACTCTTGTGTGCGTAGATGTGGGAGAGAAGAATAGGTAAAGAGGGAAAGGGGTGTAAGAGATGGAAAGGGCAGGGGAACATACCATTTTCATCCTCATCATCCTCAAAGTCATCCTCGTCGTCGGCGTCGGGACCGAAAAACACCATGTCGTCCTCCGCGCCCTCGAGCACCAGCACACCCACATCCCCGGGCGAAATATCCATCGACACACTCGCCGCTGGCACACGGACATACTCCTCAATCACCCAGTCGCTATCACTCCCCTCATCATCATCCTCGTCGTCGTCATCCACCTCTTCGCCAGCGCTCATCTCCACGTCAACATCCTTGGCCTGCTCCTGCTCTTCCGCCACCATCTCAGGATGCCTCTCGCGGAACCGCTTGGCCGGCGCCTTCGGCCTGAGCTTGCTGCTTGGGCTGCTGCTGCTGCTGCCCTGTTGTCGGCGCTGGTTGTGCTCCTCCTCGCGGGCCTTGTCCTCATCCATAGACTGAAGGTTAGCCCCGATCTCCGCAAGGACCCACTGGTTCATATCCTCGGCGATGCGATCCATATTGCCGTCTGCAGTGCGGGACGGGAGCGCCGGCGTCGTGGTTGTGGGTGCAGCAGACCCCTCTGCCTGTGATTTTTCTGCTGGCTTGACCCGCGAGGTGCTCGGCTTCTTAAGCTTGCGCTCCTCGAATGCCGTCGCCGCCGGCTTTGGCTCGGCCCCAGCCTCAGAGGCCTCCTTTTTGGCCTCCCTCCGCGCTTTGGACTTGGTCTTGCGGTGCCCGCGCTCGACAAACACTGCTGCCGCGCGCTTCTTGGATACAGCCCCCGCTGCTGCTGCTGCCATCATGGCGCGGGAAAGGTGGAATCTGCGCGGCTGGCTCTGGTCCGCGCCGGGTGCCAGCTTGCGCAGGCTCGGCCGCGGGGTGAGCGTCTTGCGCGGCAGGGGGGTCGGCGTGGGAACATCACGGTCGGCGTTGGACCCGGGCGCTGGTGGTTTCGGGTTCGAGACGTGTATCACGGGCGGCTGGCCGTTGTCGCGCGGCACGGCCGTCGCAGGGTCTGAGGGGAGGGGTGCCCGCTTGGCAGTCCCATCGCGGCGTTGGTATACCCAGTTATTGCCTGTGCGGTGACGCTTTGCGCCCTCGGCGTCGAGTTCTGCGGACGGCGGTTAGCGAGAGAGGGAGGGAGGAGGGAGGGAGGGAGGGAGAATGAGTGAAAGGAGGCGAGGGGTCCTTACGGAGAAAGGTGACGGGCGTCTCCTCGATGCGCTTCCGCTTGACGCGAATCGTCTGGGGCGGTATAGACGACATTGTGGAGATCTCACGGTATATCTGTTGTTGCGGTGATTCCTGGTGGGTTGATTTGGGGAGAAAAAGAAAGATACGGCGTCATGTCTCGGGAGCTTGATGTGGTGGTCACTGGTGGCAGTCAATGGTGGGGCAAATGTCTAAAATTGTGGCGTCCAAGAATGGCTGGCTCACTTACAAGTTTAGTCACAGCACTTTTCTAGAAACTTTCTGATTCAAGATTCAACACAAAAGCAGGTGAAACTCGTGGAAATGAAGGTTTAATACCACTAGTATATGATGCACATATATAAGTCGACAGTCTGCCTGTTCCAAGGCCCGGCCCGGGGCGTCATTCCAGCTCCTGCGCAGCAACAGCGCCGTGGATCTCATACCTCTTAAACCTCCGGCTGCCAACGCCCCTCTCAAACATGATATCCAGCTCCTCAAACGTCCGGCCCTTGGTCTCGGGAAGAAAAAAGTAGCAGTACACGATGCACAAAAGCGACAGTCCGGCAAACAGAAACCCGATCTTTCCGCGCCAATCGCCCTGGTCCTCGTTCATGGCGTACGGGATCACCGCAGCAAACAGGATTGACACGACGTGGACCGCCACGGTAGACAGCCCGACCGTGACGCCGCGCAGCCGCACAGACGACACCTCGGACAGCAGGACATAGCAGTAGGGCCCCAGGGTGACGTCGTACACGAGGTTACACACAATGATCAGCGCGCACTGGGCCCACGAGGCGGCCGTCCCGCCGTCAAAGTCCAGCGTCGCCACCACGAAGCACAGCACCATGAGCAGCGACGTGCCGACCAGGTAGGCCGTCCGGCGGCCCACAAACGGCAGCAGCCACCACGAGAGGAAGGTGCCCAGGAACCCCATCGACGTGAGAGCCATGTTCATGCTGAAGGCGTCCGAGGCGCTCAGGCCGGCCAAGCGGAAGAAGTAGACGGCGTAACTAATGAAGAGGACATTGCCCGTCAGACCCTGCATCACGTATGCCATGACGCATATGGTCAGACGGCGACGGTTTGTGCCCCTGAACACGGCGAGCAGTCCTTCCAACCATCTGGTTCTACCATCTTCTTCTTCTTCTCCTTCTTCTTCCGTCTTGGCCGCCTGTTGTCTCTCGAGGCGCATCGTCTCTGTCACATGCGCGAGCTTGAACGATGGATCCACCCCGCTCGTAGCCAGTCGGCGGATCGACCTCTCTGCCTCGTCGAGGCGTCCCCGTCTTGCTAACCAGAAGGGAGGGTCCGGACAGAACCAGACGCTCAGGAGCATGATTCCCGGCAACCCCCACTGGGCCGCGATTGGCGCCCGGTACGCCCCGGACCCGTTGATGCCCTCTGTCCCCTTGAGCACTCCCGACGCGACAAACTGTCCCACCACAAAGGCCAGGTTGGTCATGCTAGCCGCAAACCCGCGCAGCGCAACAGGACATACCTCCCCGACGTAGGCGCTAGCGCAGATGGGGAAGAAGCTGACGGCAAAGCCGTTGAGCAGATCCCCCGCAAACAGCTGCGCGGGCGCCGAGCTGTAGAACTGCAGGAAAGTGAAGGCCACCGAGAGCAGGCAGCCGCCCGCCAACGTGACGCGCGGGCCTAGGCCATCGTAGGCCGGACCGGAGAGGGCCGCCCCGGCAAGACAACCCAGGTTGTTGGCGTAGTTGAAGGCGCCGAGCCAGCGCGCCTCGACGACCCACTCCCCCGGCTGGAACTCGTAGCCGTACTGCCGGCGGAAGGCCTCCAGACCGACCAGGGAGCCGACGATGGACCCGTCCACGCCCTTCAGGACCGTCGCCAGGTTGATGTACATGCACCACAGGAGGGCGGGGTAGTGCAGACGGAAGGCGTGCCAGAAGGACGCCGAGTGCTCTGCGTCTGTGTGTGCACGGGACTTGTCCGCCGCGGAGAGTGGTAGCTCCTGCTCATGTTGCTGCTGTGGCTGCTTCGTCTCGTTGAGGGCCGCTGATACGATTGCCATTGTGAATTAGCGAGGCACCGCACCGTGGTCCGACAGCGTCTCTGGAAGCACTATCTCTACCAGAAGCAAGGTTGTAATCGCGACCAGCCGAGTGGTGGGGGGTGGTGGGGTTTACGGTTTTCATTTATGGTTAAAAATGGAGTGGGGGAGGGGTTTTCTTCCCACAACACCAAGGAATTGCTAATCGTCGAGATAGCCGGAATAGTTGTGCATTACTATACGCTATTAGTAGTCCTACTCGTATCAATCAGGTATATCCACGGTAATAAACACCGAACCTCTTTATCTTGAATTGTAGCCAGTCTTCCTTAGATGAGATCCGCTGTCCGCTGGCGGTGCTTCCATATGGCCTTTATACAGTCGACGCCGTCCTTGCCCGTCGACGCTCTCTGGGCATCCTTCACCCTCCAAATGTCCTCAACATCGCAGCGTAGCCTGTGAAGAGACGGTAACCTTCGCAGCCTATGCATCTCGTCAAGCCTCTCCCGCACGAGATGCCTGTTGTGCGCGTCGACGGCCTCGCACCCCGCCGTCCAGATGGGCCACACATGTGCCGACACCATGGTCGAAGTAGCGGGCACGCGGGCTAGCAGGGCCAGGCAGGCGTCTACATGAGCCGGTGAGCCGGTGCGGTAGGCCACGCGGTTGAGGTAGATGTATGCCGCCTGGCGGTAGGCCTCGGCCGTCAAGGTGGCATCGTCCTCGATGACATTATCGTGGTCATCTTGACTTTTGCCGTCTTGCTGCGGTGCAAGAGAGTCGAGCATATTCCTTAGATGAGCACTGTACACTTGATAAGCGGTGGCATCCATGCCATGCATCCGCGATATGTGCCCCACGACGCGCACCACGGCCGTCAGCCGCCTCAGGCTGGCCAGTCCCTCGACCATGATGCCGTCCTGGTCAATGTCGGACAGGGGACTGGACCCCCTCGTCACCGACGCCAGCACATCCTGATACAGGTACACGCCCAGAAGAAAGCTGCCCGTCGGGCTGGCAGCCCATCGGTCCACCGAGCGGCTCTGCACCACGGCGCTCGCACCCACGAGGTGGTTGGCCGGACTGTCGTCTGCACCGGCAAACAGACGGTCCGCCAGCTGGAGCATCAAGATGGTGGCGAGGGACACCTCGGCCGAGGCCTCGTCGGGGGCCGCCATGCTCTGCCGCAGGGACGATATAGCCTCTAGACGGTGGCGGCGGCCGACCATGTCCATGGAGCTGCCGTCGCCAGGGATACCGGTGCTCTTGGTATCAGAACCGCCTCCACCCCCGGCGCTGCCGCCGAGAAGAGCCAGGTGCCATGCCGACATGGACAACGTAGCGGATCGCAGGGTGGGCGACGCCATTATGAGCGGGGTCAGGTGCATCAGGTACGGATTGCTGCTGGGACCGTCGGCCATGGACACGACCGTCGCAAGGCCCGTCATCCAGTGATGTAGGAGGCGTTTGTCGAGGAAGGACATGGATCCCGGGACGAGACTGTTGCGCTTGGGGCTGCATCCCGCGCGCCAGACAACGTGGGAGGGTGGGGATCTCGACAGCGACGATGCAGATGACGATGATAGGGATCTCGACGACCTTGACGAGGATGTGCTTGTGCTTGTGCCGGGCACTTTCTTGTTCGTCTGAACCTCACGCCAGCGAATTTGGACGCCGTAGCCGGGACACTGCTTGCCCAGCCGGACGCAGCGCTGGCACGCAGGTCGTGACTCGTCGCACTTGTAGCCATCGTGGCGACATGTCTGGCAGCCTGTCCGGGTCCTCTGGCGGGCCATGTCTGTTGCGTGATGGTGACTCTCTGATCCCGCCCGTTTCCCTGTGTACGGAGTACCAGGTAGCAACGTTTGGCTGGCGTAGGCTCGGTTCAGTGGGGTTCAGCCCCCTTCGCCGTTGGACTTGTGTGTGGGGGACAATAACGGCTGACGAGCCTATCGACAATGCAACAGTGCGGTTGCTTCGGTATGTTGGCCGCGGACCTAGCACGGAGCATGTATGTATGAGAGGTGTGAGTATGCAGGAGGGGAGATCACAACGCTAGTAGATGGCGTAGACGGTCTGGTCTACAAGTCGATTTTATTAGCCTTTGCCCATGCATCAGCCATCAGCCATCAGCCATCAGAGCCGAGCGCGGGGTGGGGTCCGAGAATGCAGCTGGCTCGGATTTAGAGTGTCAACGAGACTGCTGGTGGCACATTTGACGTGCGTGTGCAAGCCGGTATTACAGCTCTAGATTGATCGAATTTAGCATTTCGGCCCATGCACGTGCATAGATCTGTACGGGCGCGGGATATTATACAAAGAGGGGGCAATGGAAAAGGGTTTGCTAGGACGCAACACGCCATGGAAACACGCGATTTCTGTCCGAAGCTGAGAAGGAGGCGTCCAGAGTCTTTCTTCCGTCTTCCGTCTGCCGGCTGCCCCGCACTCATCTCATCATGTCCACATGGACGCCACACCATAACGGCATACTCGTACATCAATACATGTACGAATACGAGTTGGTGCTTGTCGTCTTTCCCATGATCATGATCGGATTGATAGTGGATTTCACCATGGTAGAGGTACGGATGGAAAGCCCCGGGATGGATGGATCGGTGATGACCCGAACAGCCAACCAGTTGGCCAGATGCTTTGTACTGACGTGCAGTATTACAGTACTAGTAGTATTATACTATTATTAATTATTACAGTACCCGTCGAGAGTGCCGAGTAACAACACTCGCAGGCAAATTGGCAAAGACCATTTTGCATTGCCACCACCATAGAACAGCTACTGCATGTTCCAACGAATCTGACAGACTTTGAGCGCCGCCGAATCTTAATGCCAGGATGGTGAAGCTGGTGGTGAAGCAGGTTTTGGACTCGACAATGTGGATGATGAATCGGCAAAAATGTCTCGCTCCTCGCTCCTGCCATCCAGACCCCCGCAAATGCCAAGTCCTGCCATGATTGAATCGGATGTTAAGCGTTGTTCGCAAGAAGCAAACGTATCTACTTGCTGCTGTTAGCATTCTCATAGATAATATTACTGCGACACTAACATTTCACGGTTATAGGCGTTCGAGCCCGGTAATGGTGACCAACACTCCCCTAAAGCGCCCCCGCCTCCTTCCCCGTTTCCGTCGCCCCGGCCAGTTTGTGGCTTGTCGTCATCGAACCATCGACAGATTGATTGATTCGACTGATTGATTCATCGTTATTACTCGACTGCAAGTCCAAAGGACTCCATGCCTTCTCATCGTATCAACATCGTGAACTCCTCATTCCCATCCATCGTACCACTTTTTTTTCTTCTCTCGTCGGATGCAATGCTCCGTCTTTCCAACAATACGCTGTGACTGAAAAACGGCCCGTTTCCCACCACCACCACTCCCACCACAACTGACCAACTGCTACCCACGACGCACCCATCGTCACCTTGATTCTCGCCTACGAGCATCACTCTCTTCTCGGCTGTGATACAGTACAGCCTTCTCCAGTAGTAATCAGCGAGGCAGTGCATTCCATCAGTCGCCCAGACTTGCATACCTGTACTGTCTCTGGACCAGGGTCTGCAACATTTTCCCCAGGTCGAGAAACAGGAGCCATATCCTCCCTCTCTCCCCACAATATTCCCCATACTCTGTGTCTCTCACCCACACTTTTCGTTACCTCGAATCTACGGAGTGCTCCGTACAAATATCTTGCCAACTCGACTCACGCCATCAAAATGTCGGCTCAAATCGGCTCCGCAAACATCACGTTCCACAGACCCGGCACGACCCCGCCCGTTTTCCTCGCAGGATCCTTTCGTGACCCCTCGTGGAAGCAGCCACGCGAGATGCTGTACACCCGCCATGGTGACAACGACGGGGAGTATCTCTTCTCCAGCCGCGTAGACGTCGAGCCAGGCCACGAGTACGCATACAAGTTCCGCATCGGAAACCCAGACTCGGGGCCCTGGCTCCTCGATGACACTAGCCCTGTTGGTGAGTTGCACCGGTCCTGCTCCATCTTTTTGGCTCCAAACAGGTTGGAGAGACTCGCCCAGAGACTCCCGTACCCCCGGCCTCCTCGCCCGCCGATCGCATTGCATTCCCCACTGACATACGTCACTAGCCACCGACGACCTGGGCAATAAGAACAACCTTCTCCGCGTGCCCCCGGAAACTCACGATCCTTTGATTTCTGGCTTCATCTCCAGTGCCAAACCCCCATCCAGCAGACAAATACCCTCAAACACAATGCCTGATTTACGCTCCTCCACCCCGCCTCACATGGTCGCCAGCACGGCCGCTGATGTCGCCGACACGGCCCACGATCTCGACGGTGTAAGTCCTTCACTCATATCTTAGTGCACAGCCCGATTTCTCCCTTTTCTCCCCTCTTTTGAATCATGTCTCCGGAAGCCCTACTGGGGGCTGACCTCGCCTTCGCCTCGAATTTTGCCTGGTTTCAACACCACACGGAGTAGAGTGCGAAATAGAAGAAGAAGACGAGTGAATTGACAATCGACTAACACCTTACACAGCCTGGCCTTGAGCATGCTGCCTCCCCGGAGCACCAGGACCCCAAAACCCCGCTCTTCTCACACGAGAACCTGGGCCCATACGAGCCCGATCCCAACCCAAAGGGCGACCCCCGCACCCGCCTCTTCTCTCACGAGAGCCTAGGCGCCTACGAGCCCCTCGACGACGACGTGTACAATGAGGGCCCCGAGGAAGCCGTCGCCGAGCCCCTGGGGCGCACAAAGTCGACGTCCCCCTCAGCCTACGACATTGAGGACATCAATGACCCTACCATCGAGACCTTCCCTTGCGATCGCAAGTCCGTCATGAGCACCCTGCGCAAGATCCAGTCGAGCTCCAGCCAGGACCATGCCCATGTGCCCGGCGGCGGCGTCCATGACCCCAACACCTTGACCCCGTGGTCCGCCGACCCGAGGGCCAGACGGCTTAGCGGCGACTCAGCCGACGACGGTAGCAACTACTCCACCGATCCTGTCAGCCCCAAGACGGTGCCATTCCCGAGGAGACGCGACAGCCGGGCCTCGCACAGCAGCCTCGATAGGGCATCGACGTCCCTGGGGGCTATTGCCGAGATTGACATGTCCGAGCAGAAGAACTGACACACTGCACGGGTGTGACGGTGATGCAGGCAACAAACTCGGTTAAGCGGGAGTAAAGTAAAGTAATGATTGATTGATTCGGGGCGTACGGGAATACGGAAACGGCGGCACCACTGCCGTCAATATCATGTCACACGCCCCCGCATGCCCGGACAAGGCGTTTTTTCTTCCTTCTTTTCACTTGTATTAGTATATTAAGGGTCGGGATTCTGAGATTTATCTCTTCAATATGAATGCAAATGAATTATTTTTGCTTACAATATTAGACCAAAGATTTATGATGAGTACCATTTAGTCCATGATGTTTGAGTGGCGAGGTACGTATTAGAGAGATGAGATCGCGGGACCCACGTGACCCGGTGGAAAATATCATGGCAATATGCAACAGTATTACATTGGACCCTGCAGGAGAATCCTTAAGAAAAAAAGGTACAGGGGGATCAAACATCTCCAACACTTCAACACAGCCCACAGCCCAGGATGATGCGGCGGTTACTATCCACGAAGACGGCATGCTCGACATGCCGTCCGGGCACGCTGGCAAACCCCCAGGGACAGGCCATCCTCTCGACGCCATGGCAGCAACAGCAGCGCTTCGCCTCCCTACGCCGCAGTCCCAAGCAGCCGTCGCGCATGGTCCTAGCCGACAATGTCGGCCGCTCACCCTCTTCGAAGACGGAGAGAACGAACCGACCCCGTTTCAAACGCGAAGGCCCCTTTGGTGGACTGAACCGGACGGTGGCCAACCTCGACCCTCGTGATAAGCGAAGCGCACCCGGCGCTGGCCGCGACCGCGACTCGACATCAGCAGGCGGCGCCAGCAGCAGGAGCAGGAGCGGCGGCAAGGATGAGCGCAAGGCTCTCAAGATGCAGAGGGCCCTGGCGCCTATATCATACGGCAGGCGCAACCTGACCAAGGAGCGGCTGGCGGAGTACGAGTCGTTTGACCAGTTTGACCTGCTGCCGAGCGTCAAGGAGGGGCTGCTAGGAGACCTGTTCAAGCGCATGGTGGACGTGAAGCCCACCCCTGTGCAGAGGCTTGCGATACCGGCCCTTCTGAATACCGACAAGAACACCAAAAAGGACGGCGCTGCCACCGAAGGCAAGAACAAGGACAAGGAGCAGGAGATGCAATCGTTTTTGCTGGCGGCCGAGACCGGGTCTGGCAAGACGCTGGCGTACCTCCTCCCGGCCATCAACGCAATCAAGACGGCCGAGGCAGCGGACGAGAGCATCGCGCTGTGGCGAGAGCGTCGTGAGGCAGACAGGCAGCAGCAGGAGGCGCGATCGACGACGCGCAAGGCCCGTCCGTTTGACGAGCCGCACCCGACCATGGCGCGGCCCAAGGCGGTGGTGCTGGTGCCGACGGCGGAGCTGGCCGTGCAGGTCACGCGGGTGGCCAAGACGCTGTCCCACGCAGTCAAGTTCAAGGCGTGCATGGTGTCGTCGACGATGAAGGCGCAGCAGATCCAGCGGGAGCTGTACTCGCCGCTGGGCGTGGACCTGGTGGTGGCGACGCCGCACCTGCTCGCGTCCATCGCCGACTCAGACCCCAACGTGCTGTCGCGGGTGTCGCACCTCGTGGTCGACGAGGCGGACTCGCTGCTCGACCGGAGCTTCTCGCCGCCCACGACGGCCATCATCGAACGGGCGACCCCCTCGCTGTCCGCCCTGGTGGCCTGCTCCGCCACCATCCCCCGCAAGATGAACAACTACCTGGCGACCAACTACCCGCGCATGCACCGCATTACGACCCCCAACCTGCACGCCATCCCACGCCGTGTACAGCTCGGTGTCGTAGACGTGTCGCGCGACCCGTATCGCAACAACAAGGACCTGGCGTGCGCGGACGCCCTCTACACCATCGGCCGCGAGGCCGCGGCCCACGAGGGCCCCGTCAAGGACGAGATCGACGTCCGCCGCGTCATCGTCTTCGTCAACGAGCGTGAGAAGACGGAGCAGGTGGCCGAGTACCTCCGCACCAAGGGCATCCACGCCGACGCGCTGCACCGCGATACCCCCGACACGCGCCACGGCGAGATCCTTGACATGTTCACCTCCAACGAGGCGCTCACCATCCCGGCCCCGGCCCCGGCTGCCACCGGAGGTAGGGCCGGCCCCAGGCAGGGACATCGTCTGCACAATGTGCGTGCCCTGGTCGTCACGGACCTGGCGTCCAGGGGTATCGACACCCTTGCTGTCAGGCATGTCATTCTGTACGATGTGCCGCATACGACGATTGACTTTATCCATCGTCTTGGTCGTGCGGGCCGCATGGGCCGTCGTGGCAGGGGCATTGTTCTGGCGGGCAATGATGACAGGAAGGATATCATTGCTGAGGTCAAGAGGAGCATGTTTATGGGCCAGGCGCTCATCTAACGTCTCGTATCTGTATCTGTATCTGTATTATATGTATTCTGTATAGCAACCAAAAGAGAAGAGTAAAGAGAGGGGGTGTATGATATAGGACGGAGTAGCATACTAGACTTGTCAAGACAACCATTCATATTTCATATTGTATAAGACTATAAGCAACTTTTGAGGACTATATATATGACAGACAACTGCAATGCAGTCCAGATCGACTTTGACTTGTTCATTAAGCAAGATGTTTTGTGTTCACTGTTAGTACCAAGTGTAAAGTAAATGCGTGCACTTACGGTGTGTGCAGATTGGCGTCCTAGTGCGTGTAGTGGAGTTGGGCCGCTTGGGCGCGGGTCGCGTTTACGCGCACAAAGACAACCGACGCGTCGTGCATCTCCAACAACAACCCACCCATACAACTTCAACACAGCAGCCCCGGCCCCTCCAAAGAAAAAGTCCTTCACTCCAGCGACACATCCGAATTGAAAGAAACCTGCAAAGATTACACATACATCTTCTTCCTTGTATTGTTCTCTTCATAATTACAACACTATGCCGCGCCCCAAGCGCGCCCGCCAGGCCTCGAAGCCTGCCGCTGCCGCCGCTGCAGTCGACAACAGCAAGCAACACGCCGAACCCGAGACTCGAGGACGATCACGCGCGGCAACACGCTCCACTCGACGAAGTGCTGCTGCCGCAGCCCAGCAGGAGCAGGATGATGACAATGACCACACCTCTGCGGCCGTCGCCGATGCACCAGCTCCCGCTCCCGCTCCCGCAGCAGAGACGGGTCGCCGCGCCACGACCCCCCAGCGCCGCGACACGTCGGGGCTCGACCTCGGGGACTCGATATTCGGCAACCTAGACGATAGCTTCGACCAGGACTCGGAGAGCGGCATCGAGGGCATTATCATGCCACCCTCGTCGGCGGGCGGCAGCGTTGCCAGCGGGCGGTCCCTCTACGGTGGCGGACCTGGGAGCAGCCACACCAAGCCGCGGTCCCGGTCGCGCCAGTCCAGCATCATCCGTCCTGCCAGCCGCAGCGGCGTCGCTGGCGTTGGAACCACCCCGCTGATGAGCTCGTCGCTCAACCTCGGAGCGTTCCGGCGCCGGGCCCGCGAGCCGAGTATCCTGGGTACGGCGCGCAAGGCGTCCGCCACGGGGGATGTCAGCCGCGTCACAAGCAATGACCGTCACACGCCGGAGCCAGAGCTGGAGAGCAGTGACGACGACGATGACGACAATGAGGAGCTGCACCCGGAGGCGGAGTCCACGCCCATCAACAACCGACGACGCAGCACGCGGTCGTCTATCCGCCAGCAGGAGCCAGAGCTGCCGGATCTGAATCTGCGTGGGTCGCGCAAGCGCAAGAGTGACGGGGCTGGTGAGAGCGACAGGCCGGAAAAGGCCAAACGCACGGAGAAGCAGGCAGAGGAGCAGGATGATAGCGACTCAGAGCTCTCGTCCCTGCCCTCCTCGCCGGGCGCCATGCCCCCGCGCCTCAGCACCGCGCTTACCAACCGGCCCGTCACGCCCAACCGCCAGAACCAGAACCAGGACTACGCCGCTCCCCCCGCTAGCAGCGACGTCGACGACGACGACATGGACTGGTGGCCCGACATTCACGGACTAGCCAAGCGACGCAGACGCCCGTCCGTCACGGACCCCCTTCTGCACCTGCAGCCCGCTGCGGCCGACGCCAACGATGAGATTGCGTCCAATGTGTCGTCCCCGCCGTCCCTCACGCACTCGCCCAACCAGGAGCGAGGGCCCATCCGACGCGGTCGCACCCACGCCCAGCGCGTGGTCTCCTCGCCCCCGCCCCTCACAACAGCCGACCTGGCGAACCTGCTGCCCAAGCGTAGGATCGCGCATGACAGGGAGAGTGCCAAGAATCGCCGCCGGGTCGCCGCCGCTGCTGCTGCCGAGGTCGAGTACGACACTACGGAGATGGCGCACGACCAGGACGAGCTGTCGTTTGTCGGGGGGCGGAAAACAGCAGCGGCCAAGCGTGGGGCCGCTCCTGCTGCCAGTGGTGCTACAGCTAATACGAGAGCCACGCGTAGCTCATCACGTCACAAGCAGACGTACTCGCGCCGCTCGTCGGATAAGGAGAACGAGGAGGGTGATGCCGAAGACGACGACGATGAGGAGACCGCCGAGCAGAGCATGTTCCAGCCCATGGCTGACGAGACGTTTGACGACACGGCAGGTGAAGCGCGGGAGGCGCTCCTCTCGGCCGAAGAGCTCAAGCAGGCGGCTAGCAAGTTCAAGGAGGTGGACCGGTGGGAGCTATCGTTTGAGGAGGCGTCAGAGCAGGAGGAGGTGCTCGGGGCGGAGGCGAGGTGATGTCGATTCTGGGGTCCTTGCCTGCCTTGATTTGCCCTCTTATTATATCATGTATTGCTTGGAGAGGAGTTGAAATGACGGTCTACTATGCTTTGGGGCGTTTCCTTTTTTTTGCCTTGTTTTGTATCCCCGGTGGTGTTCCATGGAAGAGAAAAGCAGAAAGAGAGTAATTCTATATCTCGTTGTGTCACAGGTCATGCCATAATATCCCCATTTCATCTGAACTCGTCGATCCTGTGCGCCGTGCCTTGCCATGTGACCATTTTCTTTCTCATTATAAACGTGATCGAAGAAGCAGATTGTAGCTAATTGAAGTTCTTAAGGTCGATTGCCTCAGTCTGGTGCTCTACTACCTTGAGGAGCGGGTCGAGCACATTGGGATCTCGGAGTCCAATGGTGATGTCGTCGGGCGAGCGGCCAGTCATGAGGAGGGCCTGTCCAGTGTTAGCAGGTGATGCGATGTTACGAGGCAGGAGATATGAGAGAGAGAGGCTGTGTGTACGTACCCTCTTGATACCATCAAAGTCGGCCTGCTTGGCCGTGTACTCCCGTATAACGAGGTCCTGCTCAAAGTCGACATAGACGCGCGTGTCACGGATGCGCACCAGGACATTGTCCAGACGCATAAACAGCCGACAAAGGAGCAGCATGCGGCGCTCATGGACGCGCAGCTTGGCGCTGTATACGGAGATGCCGTTGTCGTCCAACTCGCTCTCGTACAGGACCACCTCGTCGAAAAAGAGGATCGGGTCGCGACGCTTGAGCAGCTCAATAGGTATACTCTGGTCCGTCGGTGCTAGCTTCGGTACCTCTTCCCCCCCTTTCGTGCTTCCTGCGGCCACGCTCCCCCTGTACTCTGTCGAGTAGCTCCAGTCGTACGGCTTGACGGCCTCCTTGATCTTCTGGGTCTGGTCCTCGCGGGTGCTCTCCCAGTCGCGGGCGTAGGCCACCTTGAGCATCTTCTTGTCGGTCTTGTCCACCGCGTCGAGGGCTTCAGGCGTCGAGAAGGAGATGGACCAGCCAGTGGGGATGTGCTCGACGGCGACGACGTTGTCGCCAAAGATCATCTCGGGCATGGGAATGCCAAGGCGCTCCGTGAGCTCGTCGATAGGGCCCGACTTGGAGATAGGCAGCTTGCGCGTCGAGATGCGGAAACGGCCCTGGATGTGGGATTTGGTGGCCGCGGAGAGAGCCTGCGGACTCGGGAAGGGCTCGTTGGGCGATGTGATGTGGTTCATCCTCGGGGGTGGTGCGCGCGGGGGGGCGGCCATTGTGAGAGGAGAGATGGGTTGGTTGGCCCTATGTCGGCGGTTAGAACGCTGCTGTGTTCATGTAACGAGGTGGATTTGATGTTTCGACGATGGATGGACAGGTGGATAGGTAGGTAGAAAATTAGCTTTGTTGTAGCTGGAGCTGGGTATATGGTTTGATAATAGTAGATTGATAGATTGATAGAACCGGTAGGGTAGAGTTTAGGTGTGCGATCTAGTTTTGGTGGGGTACCTTGAGGTCGAGCGGGAGGGGCAGGCGCCAGGACGTCACTCAGCGCAACTCCGTACAAGCTCGGAGAAGCTGACATAATGCTAGACTGTAAAAGAGGAAAGAGCCATGGAAAAGAGAACTCTTCAATCGGACAAAATCTTTCAATCATGAGAGTAGAAGACTTTTCCTCTCTTCGCCAGCATTTTTCTCTTTCTTTTCCAGGGTAGAAGAGTGTTACATGTCACTTACAGCTGTATCCGTATTACTACTAGTACTTATCAGCTGGGGATATCCGGCGCTGGCATGCTGGCAGGCAAAAGGGTACGTACCATGTCTCATCCCTCTGTTGCCCGGGCAACCATCCAACGCAACACATCAACAAGTCAAAAGGCGCCCATTGGGCTCTCACACCCACAACCTTCTTCAAAACGTCAACGGCTCTACTAACAACACAGCACGAACCAGATACATTTTCCATCACAAACTGCTTCCGTCCTCGTGACATTTTTTGGCTTCATCCGTCGGTTTCCAGCCCTCTTCATATAAGAGATTGTCTCTTCTCGTCTCGTCGTCTCTCTCGCGGCTCGCAAGGACCTTTGTCCTCTTCCTCCTCTTCCTCCTCTTCCTCCTCTTCCTCCCTTTCGATCTCTCTCCCCAAAAAGAGTACGACGACAAAAAACACAAATGCCTCCTACAACATCGATTGAGACTTCGTTGGAGCGTCTAACAGTGACGGATGAGAACGAGCTGGGAGAAGGCCCCAGGTCGTACACCAAGTCTAAGGTTCGTGAAGCACAATAATCTCTTTCTAGGTTTATGACAAGCACGCATCAGCTGACATTAAATCCTCGCATAACCAGGCACCCAACACCTCATCTAGCAAGTCGCAGGTGCCCACGAGCGCTGCGCGGCACAACCTCTTCAAGGTTGCCCTCCAGTCGCAGAGCGGCAATGTTGCCTCCGTGACACTGCCATCGCAGCAGGCTGGCGCCAGCAAGGCCAGCGGCAGCGGCAGCAGCAGCAGCAAGAATGCCACTAGCAGCAAGGCAGCAGTGGGAGGCAGCAGCAGCAGCAGCAATGGCGATGTCTATGCGTATGCTCCTCCTGCCTCTCCGACGCGCAAGCCCGTGCCCAGCAGCCCCAACCCGAAGGACCGGGCGCTGGAGCCCCACAAGGCGGACCGCCTAGCACGTCTGCGCCTGATCGAGCAGCGTGAGCAGCAGGAGAAGGATAAGGACCAGCAGGACCGGGAGCAACAGCGCAAGTCGCAACAGATGCTCGAGATGGCCATGTCGGCCTCGGCTCCGCCCTCGTCGATGCCGCGCCAGTTCCACCTGGGCATGTTCGAGGTAGGCAAGCCACTGGGCAAGGGAAAGTTCGGCAGTGTGTACCTGGCGCGCGAGCGCACCACGGGCTTCGTCTGCGGCCTGAAAGTGCTTAAGAAGAGCGAGCTGCAGGCGGGCGGCGGCGTGGAGAAGCAGGTGCGCCGCGAGATTGAGATCCAGAGCAACCTGAGGCACCCCAACATCCTCAAGCTGTACGGACACTTCCACGACTCAAAGCGCATCATTCTCATCCTCGAGTACGCGGCCCAGGGCGAGCTGTACAAGATCCTCCGCAAGGCCAGCCGCTTTCCCGAGTGGCGCGCCGCCCAGTACATCTCCCAGATGGCCTCGGCCCTGCGCTACCTGCACCGCAAGCACGTCATCCACCGCGACATCAAGCCCGAAAACATCCTCGTCGGCCTGCACGGGGAGATCAAGATCTCCGACTTTGGCTGGTCCGTCCACGCACCCACCTCGCGCCGCAAGACCCTCTGCGGTACCCTCGACTACCTGCCCCCGGAGATGATCAAGCCTGGTTCTTCGGACAACTACTACGACGAGAAGGTCGACCTCTGGTCCCTGGGAGTCCTCATGTACGAGTTCCTCGTCGGCGAGGCCCCCTTTGAGGACACCCCTGTCATGACCCATCGGCGTATCGCCAGGGCCGATATGACTGTCCCCAAGTTTGTCAGCCCGGAGGCAACGGACCTGATTAAAAAGGTACATCCCCGTCCATTTTACTTCCTTTCCACTATATCCCCCTTCAAATCAGCTCGCTCTGCTGTTCTTCTTATTCTTAATTTGGCAATCATACTGACCGTCTCCCCCAGCTCCTTGTCCTTGACCCCAACAAGCGTATCCCTCTCGACGACATTCAGCAGCACCCCTGGATCCTCAAGTACTGCGTCAAGGGCGAGCGCGCTTCCAACAGGCAGCGCTAACCATTTCTTCCATTTAACATAATCACATCATCATGCGGGGGGCGTTTGAGCGGCGTAGTACAGCAACTGGCGTTTTCGTTTTCGTTTTCATTTTTTGTCGGACGGCGGTATCGGAGTATACGGCTTCTGCTTTTTTCTTCTTGTCCTTCTGCGGGTTTCCCTTATCCTACGTTCTCGCATGCGACTCACAAGTCTTGCTCATACTTACAGGCATTGCCATCTTTTGCATCCCTTCTTAGAAGGCTACTACCAATATAATGCCCAGTGAGCTGTTTCAATCCAACAGCATACTCGGATCTTGATTGTGATGTCATGGTATTATGTGCGTATGCCGAGTCGTTGCTCAATATTTATGATACATGATATGATGGTGGTACATTGTGTTTCCTGCTCCTTTTCTGTTCGTCTGCTGGTTCCCGTTGGCTCGGTCGGTCCAATGACCTCACCTCACCTATACACGTCGTCAAAGGGACGCGTGTCGGAGAAGCAAGAGTCCCAGACCTGGTTGACCACCTTGGACGCCTGCTCCTGGTCCTTGCACCTGGGCCGCGCCATGACGGACTGGATGGCGCGCTTGCGGACGCAGTGCTGGAACTGCTGAGTGAGGGACCAATTGCCGCGGGTGAAGGCTTCGCGTGTCCACCTGCACTCTCCACTGAGCATCGAGGCGCGGATCTGTATCATCAGAGTCAGTTGGGTCCTTCACTTTCGATCCGAGAAAAAGTTCTATCTATAGAACAACTGGAGCTACACCACGGGAGAAATGAAATCTGGGATTGGGAGGGGGTGTGAGTGTGCCTACCTCTGTGCAAGCAGCATGCTTCAGATCCTTGTCGCCCATCCAGTCCACCTTCCACCGCAGATGGTCCCAAGCATGCACCATCTCGTGCGCAAGCGTGTCTTCCAGGTGCTTGCGATCCCGCACCTCGTTGGCGCACAGCAGGATGCCGTGGTCCGGGCTGAAGCCACCCGACTGCCTGTGCACCTCACCCTTGTCGTCGAGGCGGGCGGGGCAGCGGCGGCAGACGACGTTGGACGCGTCGAGCCGTCCGTTGAGGTCGGCCACCTTGTCCGAGAGGAAGCGCACGACGGGCGAGTACGTCATGAGCCAGTCGCGGTGCTCCTCGCACTTTTTGCAGTCGCGGTCCTCGTGGACCTTGTAGCGCCACTCGCGGTAGTGGAACTGACCCTCAGGGGTCATCTGGCCGGAAAGGATGCGGAAGTAGTTCATCCACCATGTCGTCTGGGGGTCGAAGCCGGTGCGGGCGGGATCGTTGGTCACCTCGGCCGCGGAGGGCGCCGTCTTCGGGAGGGCTGCTGCTGGTGCGCTGCCGGGGGCCGGCGCCGTCGTCGGGGGTGTCTGGTCGGACCCCATGGCTGTGTGTCTCTGTCTGTCTGTGTCTGTTCGTCGAGCCTTTTCGTGGGGGCTGTCGTATGGGCTCTCTCTTCCTTGGGCGGCAAGCTCGCCAATGCTAAAGGAGGACACGGGAGGCGCTGACGTGCTCGGAGGGACAAGAGTGGTTGTACTGGTGTACTGGTTCGATGGCTGTGCTCTGTAACGTCACCGTGCCTCGGAACGATGCGCGTAGTTGGCCAAAGCAAAAGTCGAGAAGCGGTTCCCTGCTAACAAGTGTTGAGTGGGTCGGACGCCGGCGTGTGTTGCAGACTCGAGAGAGAGAGCTCGTGTAGAGGCTGCGGAGGGTGAGTGGACGGCAGAGGCCAGTATGTAAGCAGGGTACGTACCTTTTCCGAGCAACCTTGAAGTCCATGTACAGGTACGTACCTCGACATTGTGTATCCAGGAAACAGTACATTGGACGTGGTATTATTCCCGCCTCTAGTCCTGCAGCAATGGCCGCGTTAGGCGTCATTGTGAGAGTTTGTGAAAAGTGAGATTTGACGCTAGGAATCGTTACCGTTTCTGATACTGTTGAGGTTGTTGCGATGCTCAGCTGGATGCTCTGGATGCTCTGGTATTGTTGGATAGCGGTGGATGTCGAGGGAAGCGGCAGTAGAGCATCTAACGATAACGACGATTCCAACGAGTGGTCTGTCCGGGGGGGAAGGAGGGGCCTGTCTGCGCCTACTAAGCCAAGGGCGCGCCCTGTTCCCCTTAGACATGCCCGGCACGCATTTCCCGTCTGTCACATTACGCCAGCAGTTCCACGGCTATTATGGGGAAGAACAAGCACGTACAGCTAGGATTATGCGTACTAGGTACTACGGTGCACTACTATTGCTGTGATACAGACCGACGTTTGACTCCTACTAATCGATGGAAGTACGAGCATTCCTCCGTAGTAGGATATGGGTACGAGTTCTCGTGGTACCAACTACTAGTAGTACCTAGAGGTTGAAACTGCCCCTCCCCCGCGCTCGACTCAATTCATTAATGTCGATATTACCTACTCATTACCCTGAAGAAACAATGTACTACTCTGTGGTAATACTCTACTCGTAAAGTGTAGTAGCAGTACAGCGTACATGGTGGTAGAATTCAAGCCACGGCTGGGGCAGTTTGGCGGTGATGCTACCCTGTTTGCCTTTACCTGGCCTCGCATGCACGAGTACGAGGTACATCTGTCAGGGACAAGAACACAATTCACACGGTCAAAGTTACTAGCATCTTCTGCCAGGAAACGACTAGCCGATCAGTCCCACAGCACAGTCTGACGTGCTAATTCAGACCTGGCAACGGCGTGAAGCATGTATCTTGGACTTGTCCCTCGTACAGCTCGTAAGTACAGGCAGCACTGGTCGACAATTCTGCCGGTCAGGGATAGTCGGGCGGTGAGCGAACCAACGACGAGTAAAATAGTGGGCCCGTCCCAAACCCAGCCCAATGGCCCAAATCGACAGAAACAATCCACACAACCACCACCATCAAGCCATTCACCACTCACCACTCACCATCCCACTCAACACCAGACAAAATCACACTCTTCTTGTTCTTTCCTGGCCCCCAGAGCGCAAGAAATATACCAACCTCGGATCCTCACGCCACACCCCCAGGAACACAGCATAGCATAACCCCACGCCGCCTTGGCATCCAAGATGACGACGAATAACATGGAGGGTAAGTCTTGTCCTTGTCCGTCTCCACTGCGGTACGACGACGATGCAATGTCCATCGACATGTCAAGACACAAGATGGTACATGCTGTACACCTGCTACATCACGTATACTTGTCGTCTATTTTCCCTATTGCTTCCTGTGGTTTCTTTATTCTTGCTCCGGTCCTTGGTCCTTATAATTCGGCTTGTTTCCTCCCTCTCTCGCTGTCTTTGTTCTCGTCTCTCATCATCTCTTTCGCTCGGATCTATTCCGATATGAGTCACTGCCAACTTCACTCGTCGACTTTTCTCCCTTCAGATAGTCATATAGTCATATAGTCACTCACTAACACGACAACCGCAGATATGAGAAAGGGCGGGAAGCATTTGACCGTGGTCATCAAGCTGGGTAAGTTACTCTTTGCTCTTGTTCCTTTCACTCCCACTCTCATGATGACGTACCACTCACTAACTGACTGGCCCCGACAGGCACAAGTTCCATTGTCGATGAAAAGACACATGAGCCTCTGCTGCCCATCCTGACCCTCATTGTCGACACGGCTGTCAAGCTGCAAAAGTCGGGCCACCGCGTCGTCATTGTCTCGTCGGGTGCTATTGGCGTCGGTCTGCGTCGCATGGACGTTGACAAGAGACCCAAGCACCTGGCTCAGCTACAGGTACGTTCAGATGTGTCTCTCTTTTGTCTCTCTTATCAATCTCATATTCTTTACATACATCCCATGGGTCATGTACCCCAGTATTGTGAATATACCATAACTGACATGTCTAGGCCCTTGCCGCCATTGGCCAATGCCGACTCATGAGCCTCTGGGACAGCCTCTTCCAGCACCTGGCCCAGCCCATTGCCCAGATTCTCCTCACCAAGAATGACATTGCCGATGTATGTCTTTAAGACTCTCCAGCCGGTTCTTTTTTGGAACAGAGGGGTTGTTGGAAAGCAAAGCCCGCTAACACAGAACCCCCAGCGCAAACGCTATCTCAATGCGCAAAACACCTTCAATGCCCTCCTAGACATGGGTGTCATCCCCATTGTCAACGAAAATGACACCCTAGCCGTCTCTGAGATCAAGTTTGGCGACAACGACACCCTCTCGGCTATCACCGCTGCCATGATCCACGCCGACTGCCTCTTCCTTATGACCGATGTCGACTGTCTATATGACAAGAACCCACGATCCCACCCTGACGCCCAGCCCATCGAAGTTGTCTCCGATCTTACCGACATCAAGGCAGATGGTAGAGTCCCTCCTTCTCGTGGTCCCCTCTCTCCCTTCTCCATCCTAACGTCTGTCTAGTCTCAAGCGCCGGATCGTCTGTCGGCACCGGCGGCATGTCCACCAAGCTCATCGCCGCCCGTCTGGGCACATCAGCCGGCGTGACCGTCATCATCGCCCGGTCCTCCAACCCAGGCAACATTCTCAATATCGTCAACTACATCTACTCTCCGCACCATAGCAACAGCCACAGCGCTACCCCCTCAGGCAGTCCTGGGGCGCACAGTCACGACGAGGAGGCAAATGGCCATTCCGACACCGAGTCCATGGTTGCTTGCTCCACATCCCTCAACCTCATGGCCCCGTCGGGCGCACACGACGGCCCCCCCCTTCACACCCGCTTCCTCGCTTCATCGGACCCCATCCGCGACCGCCACTTCTGGCTGCTCCACACGCTCACCCCGCACGGCACCGTCTATGTCGACCGCGGTGCCCACCGCGCCCTCGTAGGCAAGGCCGGCCTGCTTCCTGTCGGTGTCGTCGACGTGGAGGGCAACTTTGCCCAGCACGAGCCCGTCCGCGTCGTCGTTGTCGACCGTCTGTCAACTCCGGGCCCCGACGGCAAGATCCGCGGCGATAGGGCCGAGGAGGTGGGCCGCGCGCTCGTCAACTACGCCTCTGCTGAGATCACCCGTATCATGGGCCATCAGAGTGCTGAGATTGAGGATCTCCTCGGGTACGCGGACAGCGAGTACGTCATTGACCGGTCGCATGTCGTCTTCTTCAGAAAGGACAGCCGGCCGGCGTCGCCGTCGCCCATCTCGGAGCATGGGCACTAAGACCCACGCCTTGCCGTTATCCTCGTCTTTTTTTTTGGTTCCTGTTTTCTGCGTTGTGCTGGGAAGCGAAGCATAGCATCTAGAGTGGGTGGG
This sequence comes from Geosmithia putterillii, assembly GCA_900188575.1. NCBI lineage: Eukaryota > Fungi > Ascomycota > Sordariomycetes > Hypocreales > Bionectriaceae > Geosmithia > Geosmithia putterillii. The sequence continues at coordinate 474,818 of FYEU01000301.1, read as the reverse complement.
CTTTTATAGCACCCCAACGATAGGAGTTTCTTTACACATATTTCTTTATTTTTATCTTACGTTTATATCAACTCCGATATTAGGGTTGGGGTTGGGATGAGAAAAGTTATTGTTCGTCTATCATTTGTTCAACATGGGCGGTGTGTCGCGCTATGTGTGCTATAGTGCTTGCCTTACTATTTGGTGAAGACATAGCCATATACTCTCAAATAATGCTGACACCAAGCCAAGGCCACGATGGAGGGGTAAAGGGGTTGAGGGGTAGAATTACAGGGCGTGTTACACTATTATTACTTCGTAATACTACTGAGTACATACTTAAACTCCCGTCGTACTGCAGCTGTTTGGGCAGGCAGTTAATAGCGGGACTGGGTTGTTCCTATCTCCGATTGTTATTGCCTAGGGCAGCAAGGCCGGCAGCAAGGCCAGCAGCGCAAATAATAGCGACTCCAGCGCCGGCCAGGGCCCTATTGCTGGCCAGCAAAAACCAAGCTGCAGCGTTTGTTAGGGTCAATTTTCCATCGCCCAAGCCCGAAGCCCTTCCCGCATGTGGCCGTCAGTTGGGACCACCTGCCCCTCCTCCCCCTCCCCCACTATACAGAGGAAGTCCAGTGCGCTTGAGTTTTTGTGACTCACGCGCACCTTCCTCTACGATCAAGTCTGAACGTGGATGACGCCCCTTTATCGACTCTGCGTACCATACGTCCAAGCCCAACGGCACGCCCATCAACACCTCACGCCCCGAGCAGTACGCTTCCTGTCGACGACGACCACCGCACCACCAGCGACCCGGTTACGTCGTTGCTTCTCGACCTCCCCCCACCTCAACCGAGTCAAGGTCCAGCGGCCGAAGAATTATAAAGCCACAAAGATGTCTTCGGGCGCCACGACCCTCAAGGGCCAGCCCCTGGACAAGCCCGTCCTCGAGGCCATGCTCCGCCGGCGCATGTTTTACACGCCCTCGTTTGAGATCTACGGCGGCGTCGGTGGCCTGTATGACTTTGGCCCCCCCGGCTGCTCGCTCATCGCCAACATCACCGACGTTTGGCGCAAGCACTTCGTGCTCGAGGAGGACATGCTTGAGGTCGACTGCACCGCCCTGACCCCCCACAACGTCCTCAAGACGAGCGGCCACGTCGACAAGTTCGCCGACTGGATGTGCAAGGACCCCAAGAATGGCGAGATCCTGCGCGCCGATCACTTTGTCGAGGCTATTCTCGAGGCGAGGCTTAAGGGTGACAAGGAGGCCCGCGGCCAGACCGTCGTCCCCGCCGACGAGGAGGAGAAGGACCCCAAGAAGGCCAAGAAGAAGAAGAAGGCCAAGTCTGAGGCCATCAAGCTCGATGACGCCCTCGTCCAGGAATACGAGGAGGTCCTGGCCCGCATCGACAACTACGGCGGCCCCGAGCTCGGTGAGCTCATCAAGAAGTACGACCTGCGCAACCCCGAGACCGGCGAGATTCCCTCAGAGCCCGTCGCCTTCAACCTCATGTTCCAGACCACCATTGGCCCCAGCTCCAACTTCCCCGGCTATCTGCGTCCGGAGACGGCCCAGGGCCAGTTCCTCAACTTTGCCAAGCTGCTCGAGTTCAACCAGTCGGCCATGCCCTTCGCCTCGGCCTCGATTGGCAAGTCGTACCGCAACGAGATCTCGCCCCGCGCCGGCCTGCTGCGCGTCCGCGAGTTCCTCATGGCCGAGATTGAGCACTTTGTCGACCCCGAGGGCGGCAAGAAGCACAGCCGCTTCAACGAGGTCGAGGATGTCGAGCTCGTCCTGCTCGACCGCGACACCCAGCTGTCTGGCAAGACGACCACCACCAAGATCAAGGTCGGTGAGGCCGTCAAGTCTGGTCTCGTCGACAACGAGACGCTGGGATACTTCCTGGCCCGCATCAACCTCTTCATGAACCGCATCGGCGTCGACCCCTCTAAGCTGCGCTTCCGCCAGCACATGGCCAACGAGATGGCCCACTACGCCTGTGACTGCTGGGACTGCGAGCTCTTCACCTCGTCCGGCTGGATCGAGTGTGTCGGCTGCGCCGATCGCTCCGCTTACGACCTCAACGTCCACGCCAAGAAGACTGGTGCCAACCTCGTGGTGCGCCAGCGCCTCGACGAGCCCATCGTTATCGAGGAGTGGCAGATTGACATTGAGAAGAAGAAGTTTGGCCCCCTGTTCAAGAAGGAGGCCAAGACGGTCGAGGCCGCCCTCGAGGCTACGCCTCAGGACCAGCGCGAGGCCCTGGCCAAGCAGCTCGCCGACAACGGCAAGGCTGTCATTACCGTCGAGGGTGTCGCCGACGGCAAGGCCGAGATTCCCGCCGACGCCGTCAAGGTCGAGTTCCGCAAGCGTACCGAGCACACGCGCGAGTACACGCCCAACGTCATTGAGCCGTCGTTTGGTATTGGCCGTATCCTGTACGCTCTAATTGAGCACAGCTTTTGGACCCGCGGCACCGAGGGTGGTGACGAGGCCAGAGGTGTACGTTTTTACTCCCTCCTCTCTTACACAGACATGACTACGCCCAAACATATAGAATGGCAGACAAGAAACGAAAAGGGGCAATTTGCTAACATAATGTCCTTCAGGTCCTCTCCTTCCCCCCCACTGTGGCCCCTACCAAGGTGCTCATCGTGCCCCTCTCATCCAACACCCAGTTCAAGCCTCACCTCAAGAAGCTGTCGCAGCGCCTCCGTGCGCTGGGCATCTCAAGCCGTGTCGACGACTCGTCGGCCAGCATCGGCAAGCGGTACAGCCGTAACGATGAGCTCGGCACCCCGCTCGGCATCACGGTCGACTTCCAGACCATTCAGGACGGCACGCTCACCCTGCGTGACCGTGACTCGACGAACCAGGTGCGCGCTGAGGAGGACAAGATCGTCGAGGCCATCAGGAGCCTTGTGGACGGCAGCAAGGCATGGGCCGATGTTGAGGGCTCGCTGCCCAAGTTTGAGGGACAGGAGGTGGAGGTTGTGGCTAGGTAAATAGCCTGATAGGCCTTGCTGGAAAAAAGGGGGTTGAATCATGGAATAGGAATATGATATAAAAAAAGGAGATCCACATGTTTGGAATTGGTAACCTCGGTAGCTGATCAGATTTGGTTGTACATCATATCACTTCTTGATATCTCGTGACTGTGGTGACTATGTCTTTTGGTACTGACATGCCCATGGCCTGTGGTGGTCCCCTTGGTAAGTAACCTCGGCATAGGCTCTTCATGACCCGTCTTTGCACTCTCTTGCCATGGCCTCTTGTCGTAATCGGCGGGTGGCGGTCCTCTGGTAACCCTTTATTGTGGTCCATTCGTAAGTGGCTTGCTGGCAACCCCCTTAATAACTCCTCATCAAGGCATGCTGCTTCTGGTAACACTCTACCAAGCTCTTATTACGCCCAATGGGTAAGTAAGTTGTCTGTTCCTCTTAGTAATCTCCCATCATCGCCTGCTACAGCTGATCCTTTGGTAAGCTCTTGTCATGGCTTCCTGTTACGTGGCCTGCCAATGTCTCCTGGTGACACTCTGGTAGGCTCTTACCACGCCCCATTGGTAAGTTTCCTGCTGGTGTCCTTCGGCGTCCTCCTGTCACGGCTGCCTGGTGGCCCCCTGGCTTCCAAGGTGAATCAGTTTCCTCATAGTCACGCGCATCACTTGCCCCCAGTTACTGATGAGCACGCTGTACGCCGTACAAACTGCAGTGACTTGAAGAGAATTCCCTTGATCTGCGGTGACTCCCTGATCGCCGTCCGTGAGGCATTCACGGCCCCAGAGGAGTATATATAGGGGCCCATGGTCTTCCTCAACAGACTCTTTTCTCCATCAACCAACTCACAACTTCAGTCCACCGAGAACTGCATGCAAGAATCCACACCCAACCTCCTCACAGTCTATTCAGGCTGTCAACAACACACCTGGTTTCCAAGACCAGCTTCATCTTCGAAGAACAAAGAACAGGAGAACAGGAGACCCCAAGTCACCTACGCACTCCTACGTCACCGACCAACAAGATGTCCGACAACAAGAAGTCCCAGCCCCCTCGCCCCTCCACCCCCATCCCGTTCGCCAAGGAGACCTGCATATCATGTGGGTTCATCAGGGACCCCGCTACCGACGAGCTATGCGCTCTGCACGGTTGCGAGGGGGCCCAAACACCCGCCTGGCTCGGCGAGGCCCCTAAGGAGAAGGAGAAGCCCGAGAACGCCAACGCCAACGCCGCCGACCAGAAGCCTGGCGATGCGGCCAACACCAGCTCGGGTGGCGGGGGATCCGACGTCGAGAGTGAGACTCCTGCTGCGAAGTAGAAGAGGAGGACCGACATGGGGGGTGGGCGGGTGAGAGCAGGCGGCGGGAGTGACGGGAGATGTACCCTAGGGGCGAGGGTATGGGAGGGGAAAGTTGCGAAATACGCGGGAATAAGGGGTCACGCTTGCACCCCTTCGGGCTGTTGATCTCCAGGAGTTGGGCCAGGCAGACCCGCCAGAAGCTCTCTTTGAATCTTTTGGTTGTCAGCGGCGCAAGGGTGTGTTGGGTGCGATTACGGAAAACTGGCAGGGGAAGGGAAGGGAAGAAGAGGAGAGAGGAAACGAGGAAAGGCGGATACCCTCGACAGGCCCGGCAGGGTCGACTTCCAGGAGTTGGGCCTGACACGATCGCCAGCAACCGTGTTTCGATACTCTGGTTGTCAAGGGTGCCGGGGGGAGGTGTTGAGGACATCACAGCAGAATACAGGTGCAGGTGAAGGGAAGGGTCGCCGTCCCGCAGGTATCCGCCATCGACGACCAACCATCTCCAGGCGTGTCACGGCGGACAACAATCAGCTTATGCTGTGTGTCGCAGCCACGGGGATACCAGCAGCACCTTGGAGGAATGTCCGGGCTTCCTCACCGGGAGCTGTTTTGGTTTTCTATGGTGAGCCCCTCCGGCGGGCTCGGCAGCGCTGGCTCGCCGGTTGACCAAGGAATCCAGTGGTGGGACGTGACCGGTGCGGGCTGGAGTCAAGGAAAGGAGAAGGAAGAGGGGGTTCGGAATACAGTTCTGGATGCGCGGAAGGGATGTGAGAGATATACAATCACGAGGGAGGGATCAGAACCGGGAACGACAGGGGGCCCTTTGCCGGGTGCAACAAAACCGCAGGGGCTTCCACGACCAAGAATACTCAACTTGAGGATCCCGATACCTTTATCCCAGAAGAAACGGGCCTTTCGAGTACAACAACAGCTGGACATGGGGAGGAACGGGTGGATATGGCATCAGAGCAATGGCCAGGAACAGAGGGCGTCGTCTGGCACGCTCCCCGATCCCCGAGAGACACGCCAGCAGAGAAGAAGCGCACCACGACCTTTCTGCTGGCGTCAAATCCCCAACGGCGGGGCAGTGACGGAGCTGCCGGACAATGGCGTTGAAGATGCGCGAAGTGCTGTTCACTGTCGTGGGTCCGCGTGGCAAGGAGCTCACTGATGCGACGGCAGCATTTCCACACCATCCGGGCTGGGGACTGGGAACCACCCCGAGTACTCGCAGCGCTTGCCCCGACGTTGACGCACCAACGTATACCACCGCCTCTACTCGGCGGTGGGCACGGCAGCGTGGAGGGTTTATCGACGTGGTGAGTACACTGTTTCCTGGTACAAAGGTGAATCAGGAGACTGACATACATGGACACACGCAGACACATCTCCTGCGACGATATTTGGCTGAAACTGAGATATGATCGGGGCCGCCTCGAGTCCTCTGGCGCGGGTGGAAGATCCGGCTGGGCTCGCCCCTCCAAACCCAACCAAGACGGCTGTTGGCGAGATGGTCAGGGGAAGAGGGGGGGAAGACACCATGGAAGTTAGAAGGGCTGGAATGGCCCGGTACCGATACGACAAACGACCACGGCGACGACTACGGCTACGACCCACATGATTCGATATCCGCTACACAGGTGGTGGGCGTCTGCAAGAGCATCATCCATCAGTGCTGGCGATGCTGCACCTGCCAGCGGAGACAGACAAGCAGTCAACGGGGCCCGGGGACGCATGCAAACGGTGATGACAGCGACAGTTGAGTGTTCCAGGGATGAACTGCCGGGAGTCCGCCCTCTCTTGCGCAATCAGCAGGAAAGGATAGGTTGAGGCGCCAACAGTTTCGACATTGGTGATACCCTACTACTACGCCATCCATCGAGGGCACGGACAAAGAGGAAATCAGTCGGTCGGGAAGGACGCCAACATCTGCGGATCTGGCGGGACCGTACTACGGCATCAAAGACACAGATTAGGAGGAAATCAGCCGGTTGGGGAGGAACATGGACATCGAATCAACACCAACATGAGCACCAACGCTGTCGAAGATTGAAAAGACGAAATACGCCACGACATTGTCGTTGAGCTATAACAAGAACGGCAACAGCGGTGTCCGATTGCCCCCTTCATTGTGCAGAAGAGGACATCATCCGGGTGAGAGGGAAGAGAGTCCCATGGGGGCGAGGATAAAGAGGACATCATCTGGTCGGAAGGAAAGGAGGAGAGGCCACAGAAGCAAAGGAAGAGCCGACAAAAGGGTCATCCCCCAGCCCATCCCCCGCCGCCCGTTGTGCTGCCTGCCGAACGGCAGTGGTACAATAATTTGGGGGGTGGAAAGGGCATCCAGAACTCCCCCCTCTCCCCGAGTGTACGTCTTACCCTTTCCACGCCATATATATCACTACACAGCTAACATGCCGCCGGCAGGAATTCTTCTCGGCGCCGAAGCCTGCCATTTGGAGTTACCTTGCCAGCACCGGAGCATGGCTTCATTGCCCTTTATTGTGCTCCGTTATTTGCTGGGCGCGCCGTCCAACCATCATAGCCACCAATATACACGCGTCATACGCCTGCGAACCATGGCGTCGGATATGAAGGATCTTCGACCTCCTCTGGGACTTCGAGGCTGAGAAGGAGCGCCGTGGACGTCATTCGCCATGGGAGGCATCAGCTGTGAGCGGGAATGCCGATAAGAAGATCTGGCGGGGAAATTGGATCACCACGAATAGCAGCGTGGACACCACCAACATGAAAGCAATAGGCTCAGGGGGGGCATGGTTACTCGGAAGGCTGGGCAGTCGGAGCGTCTACAACTGCGACATCGTTCTCTGCGGGGCTGACGGGAGGAGCAAGAAGGCCATTGGGGTTTAGAGAGTGTTTGGTCAGGGAACATGAGAAATCCACCAGTATGCGACAGAAAGAACCGCACCGCTGGCGATGGCAGAGGAAGAGGAGGATTGGTTCGGCAAGAGGGAATCAACACAGTCACCATCACGCAAATGATGAGAATATCAACTCTCATCGACCAGCAGAGAGATGAACAAACCCGCAACCTCTGGACAAAAAGGGAGACGGGTCTATCAGCACCGCAGCCAACAGCACGAGGACAGCTGTGACCACCGCACATCATCAGATGGAGTGTGTTCATCACCAATGATCCCAAGCACAGACAGACAGAAAAAAAAACGAGGACTGCCTCTGGGGACAACGGCGGGGGAACTCCGGTCCGGACGGGCAAGAGGCACTCGCACGGCGTCAAGAAGCGAAGCCTGCGGGGAGGAAATGTTGGGTTATCAAGGCTGTCGAAGGCAGTCAACGGTGCTGGTTTTGGTGGGAATGGCATGGGCGGTCGGTGGTGCGTGGTGCCTGATGGCTACGACGTGTTGCTAGAATCATACGAACGCCGCAGATGAACATACAGTGGTCCCCCGCCAAGGATCAGGGATAGGATCAAGGGACTTGGCCAACAAGCGAAGTCGACAACAAGCCGCCCCATCTCCCTCATCATCAGCAGCAAGGGCACCACCCATCATGCTCACTGTTCCGTCCGGTCAGGGAAACGAAGGGCGCTCATTGAACCCGTCACACACATCACACACACCGCCGCGTATTGCGCCAACAAGGACTACTTCCCAGTCAGCGGATGTGCAACAGTATCCGATGGTTTTGATGGACAAATGGGGGGGGGTGAGGAAGGCTAGCTTGCTCCAACAAATTGGCCTTGGATTGGGACACATATCATGTACACTTTAGGGATTGACAGAATCATCTGGGCATATATCATGTACACTTTGACACTTGCTACTTTGCGGATTGACAGGAGGATGGCGGATATACGGTAAGGGATTTCGGGGATAATATGTGTTGTGGAGACAGTGTTTGGCTCCAGACTCAACGGGTCGCAAGATGCGTCAGGTGTTGATGATCTGGTGGCTGGTCTGGCAAGTTGGCGACGATGGTGTTTTACCTCTACGAACATCTGTGTGTAGGGAGTACTCCGTACCGGTACAATAATGGAAATCACAATGGAAACCAAAAGGCCAAGAGATCCAATGATGCATGCATTTACGTCGTACTCGTAACCAGAGGATAATAATAGAGGCTTCAGCCTTGGATCGCTCCTCTGCTTTGCTCTGCTTTGCTCTACTGCGCCTTGCTGCGCTGTGCTGCTTCGTCTCATTAACATTTGACAGTTCCGTATGCCCTCCTCCTTCGCCTCCTTTGCGTAGGCGGCCCGCTAAATAGCGTCATGTTTTGTACCTACTTGCCTACTAATACAGTCTACGAGTCAAGATGGCACCAGGGTCGTCGGCAAGACCGTCAAGTCGGCCATAGCTTGTCTCGATCAAACTAGTGCCGTCTCCCTAGATGACTTGGATGCTACATTGGCAGTGTCTCTCAGTCTCGGGAGGACTAGCAGGCAAGCAGGGTGGTATCGTCTGTCGTCAACTGTGGTCAAATGCCAGTCCACGAGTAACAGTAGCTCTGTACCTGTTCTGTACTCCGTACCAAAGTGTAAAGTGCCGTATCACATCGCACACGGGTAGCTTTAGATGCATTTAGCCGCCCGCCAAGTCAAGTCCCTATCGCGACTACTGACTTATTCCCTGCGACCCTGTCCGTCTTGCGTCTGTGCCATTTCTCTCACGACTCACCGGATACCCATGTTGCCACCGGGTGGCTGCTGCTTCTGCTGCGGCGCGCCGTGTCTGCGCTAGGCTGGCTGTGCACCCGGCTCAATAAGTCGTCGGTCGCGTATCACGTCCTGAAACACTAGAAGCGGTGCGCGCGACGGACCGACATGTGGCTGTCAGAGTATTAGACACCTCAAGTCAAGTCGAGTAGAGTCAAAGGCAAACTTCTGCAAATTGCAAAGTCAGTGAAGTTCTTCGGTCTGACTCTCGGGGCGCGTATTGGTGTATGTATTACCAACAGCCGAGGGGGGGGGGGACGAGATTCCATGGGCCGGTTGGTTGGTTGTTGGCCGGCATGGTTGTACTTACGTCCAAACGTCGTATCCGTAATACTTGTTGGCGGCGTTGACAAGAGAGACTCTGGGTCTGGCAGAGAACAGACAGGGAGACGAGGTGGGGAGGGTCCAGGCATCCAGGGGACAAGGCCAGGGGTTAGAATGTCACTGCACAGTTGCACCTTGGCCCACACACTGTCCGTGGATGCTTGGATTGTCAGGGATTTCGCAGGGATTGGCGAGGGTTGATCAGTATAGTCAAGGATTGTCAATAGCATGCAGCAGACAGGGCCGTCGATCAAGAAGGATAGATGCACGGTGAGGGAACTTGTGGTCCAACCTCCTTCTTGGTGGGCTCCTTTGTGTGCTCCTTGGCCCTTGGGTGCTCCTGCCTCCTGGCGCTCCCCTGGCGCTCCTTCCCCACAGCTAGAGGCCAAGGAGGAGCCCAGAGTTGCAGAAGGCAGGAGCAGCCAGAGCCAGAGGGGCGCGGGCGCTCTTGCCTCTCTGGCCAGGTCTATTACCCATTCAATCCCGCCGCCGCTCCTCATCAATCACTCTCTCCCTCTTTTCTCCCTCTCTCCCCTCTACTACCTCTCTGTTTTTCTTGACTATTCATCAGTCTCTCGTCTAGACGACGACAAATCTTTTTTTGTTTGTTGCTCGCTTCGTCGTCACTTCTTTTCTCGTTGCCGTCTGTCACTCTACAGACAGCCAACCAGGGGCCAAACTTGCCGCCGCTTCGTGCCTTTTGCCCCTCTCTCCCTCCCCTATCGCACAGGGCCACCACCACCGACGAGTACGAGTACTCGTAATACTCACAACACTACTAGTACACTACCACGACTGCTGCCACCACCGATCACGACTACTACCACGACTGAACAGACCATTTATTCCCGCCGCCGCATCGGGTGAAAGCTCGTATCCAATCCCTTCGCTCATGCCACAACGCTGTCGTCCCTGAGAGAGGCCCTTGTCCTCGCCACGTCGTCTGTGTATCCCCAGAGGGTGCCGAGTCGTCTTGCCGCCCCTCCACCATTCGCTACCGCCTCACCGCGCATTCATCCCCTCCTCCTTCTACTCCCTCCCGATCGCCTCTGCTCTGCCACCAGCCGAGGCCACCAGCTGAGGTCGCCCCCTCCGACCTACCACCCGCCTCTTAGCATTCTTTCCTTGGTCGTATTTCGAGTCGCCGTTTTTTTTTTATTAGGATACCCTCGGTGCCCGTGTACCATTCAAAATGTCTCAAGAGGGCGGCAGGTACGTCGTGTGTCTTCTCGCCTCGTTTCCCCCTCCTTCTCGAGCCGTGTCGTACAGCACGGCTCCTCTCTGTCTTGCTGCAGCCACTCATCTGCCTCGTTCTCTACCCCGCCCCTTAATCTGCCCCTGCGCATCCTCTGCCAAGGTCCCAGCCAGCTGACATGAGGTGACTTTCCAGCAGCATGTACGCTCAGGGCCAGTTCATGAACCCCGGGCCAGCCCCCAAGCCTCCCACCGATCGTCCTCGACTCAACCTCACACCCAGCAATCAGCTCCCCGGCAGCATGGCAAACATGGCCATCTCTCCCATTCGAAGCACAGCCACATCCACCTACACTGGGTCCACGGTCTCCTTGCCCATCGCCCGCCAGCAGACAAACAACACTGATGGCGCCGGTGGCGTCGCCATTATGAAGGAGGGCTACGCCTCGGTCAAGGAGAGCAAGAGCTTTATCCAGCCCTGGAAGCAAAAGTACCTGGTCCTGCGAAAGGAGTCGCTCGACTTTCACAAGAACGAAGGTGGCAAGATCTCATACACTCTCTACCTCAAGGACGTTGTGAACGTCGGCCGCGTCGAGGCCCCCGGCACCATCTTCGAGATTAAGCGCCGGCCAGAGGGCACATCCAGCAGCCCTGGTGACGACGATGGCCAGACCAAGACGCTTCAACTCCGAGTGAAGGGCGACGACGAGCTGTACGATTGGATTGATCTCATTTATGGCGCGTGTCCCGGCATGGGTGGCGTGAGCAACCCCACCAACTTTGCCCACGCCGTCCACGTCGGCTTCGACGCCTCTACGGGCGAGTTCACCGGGCTGCCGCCGGAGTGGTCTCGCCTCCTCAACTCGTCGGCCATCACCAAAGAGGACTACGAGCGCAACCCTCAGGCTGTCTTCGAGGTCCTCGACTTCTACACTGACCTCGCCAAGCGCCAGGAGAACCCCAACCAGTTCCCCCCGTCGCCCTCTGGTGCCCAGCCCTACAAGCAGATGCCCGGCGGCTATGGGGGCAATGGCGTCGCGCCGCCTCGTCCGCCCCCGCCTGGTGGCGCCCAGAGGAACCCCAGCTACGGCAGTGCCGGCGGCCAGGCCAGCCCCCAGCGACAGCCCAACCAGCAGCAGCAACAGCAGCGCCAGCAGATGCAGGCCATGTCCCCCAACTACGTGTCCCAGGACGCCAGGGAGGAGCAGCGCAGGAAGCAGCTGGAGGCCCAGAAGCAGAGGGAGGCAGAGGAGCAAGAACGCCGCGAGCTTGAGGCCTACAATGCCTCGCTGCCCAAGAACAAGGTCCCCATGGCCAAGCAGGAGGTTGGCGGTGGTGGCTACGGAGGCGCCCCCAGCCCGGCCCAGGGCGACCGATTCAACCCATCGCGTGCGCCTCCCCCGGCGCCCAAGTCGGCCACCCAGCAGGCGGCCGCACTACGCGCCCAGCGACCTGCGCCGCCTCCTCCCTCGTCAGGCAGTGCTGCTCCTCAGCGGCCCCCGATGCAGACCCAGAACTCGTCCTCGTCAACGGCGCGCCTGCCGCGGAACGATGGCACGCAGCCTCGCCAGAACGGCCAGCAGGGTGGACCCCAGTACAAGCCGTCGCAGCCGGCACAGACCCAGCAGGCGCAGAGGGTGCCGGCAGCGGCACCCAAGCCGCTCAACGTGGCACCCAAGCCTTCGCAGCAGCAGGCTCAGCCGGCCGACGGCGTGAAGGCGGCCGAGGCCATGTTGACGTCGAAGCCGCCGGCGAGTGAGCGCAAGCAGGATGTGCGCATGTCAACCATGTCAGAGAGCGAGGTCATGGCCAAGCTCAAGGAGGCTGTGTCCAAGGAGGACCCCAACCTGTCGTACTCGAAGCAAAAGAAGATTGGCCAGGGTGCCTCCGGCTCCGTGTACGTGGCCAAGATCAAGGACACTGCCCAGGGCATGGCGCGTGAGGTGCTGCGGCAGCAGGGTCCCCGGGCCCAGGTCGCCATTAAGCAGATGGACCTGGCGCACCAGCCGCGCAAGGAGCTCATTGTCAACGAGATCATGGTCATGAAGGACAGCCGCCACAAGAACATTGTCAACTACCTCGACGCGTTCCTGCGCAACAACTTTTCAGAGCTGTGGCTGGTGCTCGAGTACATGGAGGGTGGACCTCTGACGGACGTCATTGACAACAACCCCTCTATTTCCGAGGAGCAGATTTCGACCATTTGCTTCGAGGTGCGTTCTTCTCACTTCTCTCCCTCATATTTCGTGCCGCATGACTAACACACTACAGACCTGCCAGGGCCTCCAGCACCTTCACCAGCGAGACATTATTCACCGAGATATCAAGAGTGACAATGTCTTGCTCGACGCTCGTGGAAACGTCAAGATTAGTAGGTTCCCCTGGGTGTGCTTCTGGGCCAAGGTTGCCCCTTTTACATTGTACACTATGCTAACAGACAATAGCCGACTTTGGTTTCTGCGCCAAGCTGACCGAGTCCAAGTCGAAGCGTGCCACTATGGTGGGAACGCCGTACTGGATGGCACCCGAAGTGGTGAAGCAAAAGGAGTACGGCCCCAAGGTGGACATCTGGTCGCTGGGCATCATGGCGATTGAGATGATTGAGTCGGAGCCACCGTACCTTAACGAGGAACCGCTCAAGGCGCTGTACCTGATTGCGACGAATGGCACACCGCGACTCAAGAAGCCAGAGAAGCTGAGCAAGGAGCTCAAGGCGTTCCTGTCTGTGTGCCTGTGCGTGGATATTAAGAGCCGCGCGTCGGCGGATGAGCTGCTAGCACACGACTTTTTGAAGCACGGGTGCGCTCTGGGCAGCCTGGCGGAGCTTCTTGCGTTTAAGAGGAACGGGAAATAAGCGCGGCAGGACACTTGCAGAATCACACATCCACCCACACCATCCACCACCACCCACACGCATTTATATACATATACCACATACCAAACGACAGCGCATCCGCACTCTGCATACGCACTCATACAATGCATACACACATAAGACGTCAGACTATAGTACAGGTACTATACTGCAGACGGGGTGCATATAAGCATAAGCAGGGACGCATCAGATATATGGCGCCAAGAGATATTAGGGTTGGGACGGAGTGTCTGGTGCCGTTGTGGTATTGGGAGAGTTGTCTAGACGTGTTTTATTTGAGCATATAGCAAGCATATATATATGTATTCACGTTGGACATAGTATTAATATTCTGCTCTGGATTCAGTGAGCTGCATGCGGCGTACGGCACATGATTCTCTGGTGTTTCCGAGCGAGTGAAGTGACGACATTGTTTCCGAGTATTAGTACTACTTACAACTTAGTAGAGAGCACTACTAAGGACTAGTAATATTAGTACTCCGTACAGTAGAAGGGTTGAAGAGTTCAGGGTGATGGAAATGGCAGGATGAATGTCTAAAGATGAGATGGAAGGTGTTTCAAGTCGGTACGGGTACGTCAGTCTAGTTGGGTATGACTGAACATGGACATGGACACGGCTGTAGACTGAAGTACTGAAATGTTCATGTATGTGATGGCGGTACCCCGTAGTGCCTCAAGCCTGTAATAATACCAAGTAGGCAGGTCGGTCTGTTGCCGTGATTCGTTGTTGTACTAATGATATTACTGCCTGTATTGCTCTGTGCTAACCCTACCTCTGGTAATGATTACTCCGAGGTCAATGCCCGAGCTCAAGGTCATTCTGCCATGCCGTTGGGCGTTGGTTTCACCACTTGGGACTTGCCCCATTCGACGGAGCTGTTTCAGAAGCGGGTGTCAGGGGTGCTGTGCAGCATGCTTGCTGAAGCGGGGTTGCTCTGTTGCATGGTGGTGATGTGCTCTCCTCTGATCTCTGAACCTTGGACCTTGGACCTTGGACCTTGTATTAGATCGGGTGTGATTTGTATATCCGATACGGCGGTTGGGTTGGGGGGTGGATATAAATACTAATACTTCGTAAGTAACCCTTCAGCCCCTGATGGTGGTCACTGGTGGATGGGGTGGGATGGGGAATGGGAATAAGCGCAGACGGAACAATGGAAACATACGAGTACGAGTATCGTTGAATACTACCGTAGCTGTGCGGTGGAGGTCATTGCGAGACTGTTAGTAAGGAGCAGATGGCAAGCATTGAGTGCAGCGTATGCGTACACGTATGCAAGGAGACGATTGCTGGGCTGGTCACATATTACTAGTAGTCCGCCTTGCCTTCAATGCCATGCTCGTACTGAGACTGCCGAGGAGCTATGGAATGTACGTAGATTCGCCTCTGAGTACGTCATGTTGGCGATGGTCTTGTATGCTGGCAGTATATATCACCAGCCGATATATATTGATACGAGCCTGGCCGAGGCGGTCTACTATCTTAGTATGAATACTACTACTACGTATTACGGAGTGCTCGGGTGCTCCTGGTCTACCAAGATGCGAAGTAAAAGCCCGGCAGCTCAAATGCTGAGGTGTGGAGTGTAGGGCTCCCGGGCAGCCTAGATGGGCAATATATTGACATGGTCGTAGTGGACTGTGGCCTGTATTACAGAGTGAGGTGAGTGTCAGGCGGGCAGTTGTACTGGAGGTGGTACACCTACAGCAGCCTGCTCGCCAACCCACCCGCCCGTAGTACAGACCTACTACCTATAGTTACATGTACCTACTGTGACCACTGTGACCACTGTGACCACTGTGACCACTGTAAGAACCACTGTAGCCGCTGTAAGCACTGTATCAAACAGCCATGTCAACGACGGGCCTCCATGCAACGGGAGTGGTCACCCGCTGTACCGGGCCCGTTACTGGACGTTATTGCCCGGGAGGAAGGAGCATAGGTCAGGGCGCAACTGCCATCAATGGATGGATTGGATCGTGTCCTAGTACTTGGTACCCCGTAAGTATGTCCTCTAGAGCCCCATCCCATCCATCAATCCGCACACATTCAACCATTCAACTGGCAGTAACCATCCACTGTAATAATACTCCGTAGGGAGTACTCCGTACCTTCCCTTCCATTGTGTTGTACCTTGTACTTGTACCTGTCCACCATCTTCCATCTTCCACTCCGCTGCACCTCCTCTCTGCGCTCCTCTGCACTCCTCTGTGCTCCTCTGTGCGTCTCCTCCTCCTCAACTCCTCCACCACCGCCATCTCCACATCACCCACCACCTCTCCGTCTCTCCTTTGCCCTGACCCTCCCTTTTCTTCTCTTTCCCCTCCCCGACTCCTGCATCCCGACCTTTTCCCATTCTCCCATTCCTCTTCTTTTTCCCCCCCTTCCCCTTCATCCGCGGTTCATCCTCCCCACCGCCGCCCAATGTGGCCTGTATATTCATGATCGAGTCTCGTTGTACCGTCTTTCTTCTTGTCTACCCTCGTGGCCTTTTTGGGTCCCCATCCCCCAGCTCCCACTTCAGCTCTAGGTGACTTTTTTTTTTCCACACCTTTGGCCTCTCGAGATCGAGCTTCAACCTCTTCTACGACCATCAACGATTATCGATTCTTCGACTTGGGTTTTTTCTTTTTTTTCGGGTTTAATCCACCCCAACGACAGCCCTCTCCTCTATCCTCTACCTTGGATGGGGAACAGAAAAAGCCCACCCTCTCCCGTTTCTGCTTCGCTGTTTCGGGTTTCGCCATCTTAATTTATTGGTAATACTCGACGCCTCCGCCAGACTCTTGGTCCGGACGCATCTATTCTACTTCTTACCGACACGCATCGCGTCGTCCATTGGCTTTCTCTCGACAGAGTTCACCGTCCTTCCGCTGCACGCACCAGGCAAGACTCCCCTGGCCCACAAACGCCACACCGTTGTCGACAGCTGTGCACACAAAACGGTTCCCCCCGACTCCCCGAAACAACAACAGCCACGACCACATCCCCCGAATCGAATATATTGCACCAAACACACAAAAACATAACCCCTGGTAATCATAATGTCCAATTCTCGAGCCCCCGGAGACTTCTCTCTGGGTTACCCGTCACGCCCCAACAGCCAGCCTCGCTCCGGCTCTCCATCCGCAGGAGGCGGCACCTCCCCCATCGACCCCATGGCCGCCTCCTCCTCTGCACCCGGCTCCGCATCGGGCCCCCCGTCTGCCGGTGCCTCCAGGCCCCCCTTCGGCCTTGTCGGTGGCTTCTCCGCCTCCAGCATGATTGGCGGCAACCCGCGTTCGGGAGCTGGCTCCCCTTCGCATGACCTGCGTGACGCCTCCAGCAGCACCTCGAGCAGGCTTTTTTCAAAGAGGTAAGCACACCACACCCAAGAGAGGAACAACAAGAAGGAAAGACGGCAGAAGAGGAGAACGACGCAGACGAGAGCTCCGTGAGACAGCAAGAAGAGCTGGCCAAGAGACCCAAGAACCGTCTTACTGACCTGAACCTTCCCCAGAGCTCGCGAGATCCAAGCACAGGAAGGCATCCCCGGTCTCCCCTTGAATCCATGGGGTGGCCCGCCCACCAGCGGCAACTCGACGCCCCTGCGTGAAAACATACCCGAATCTCCCACCGACGGCTTCCCCGACTTTGCCCAGCTTCCCACCCCCGAGTCTCTCAACCCTCCCAGACGCGCCCGCGCAGGTACCGTTCCTTCGCGTTTCCCTCCGGGCATCCCTGCCCCTGCCTCGCATCTGGGTGCTCCCGGTCTCGGTCCCAAGCTCGGCCGCTCCTCCCAGAGCCCCTATGGCCAATCGCCCTCTCCCGGTCTCGACCCCTCGGCCGACGGCTCCAACACAGCATCCGCCACCGGCTCCACTCTGCTCTCCCGTCTTCGTGCCGGCTCCCTGCCCCAGCGCAGCCAGTTTGCCCCGATGCCCGGCGCCGCTTCGTCCGCCTCCCCCTTCGGCCCCTCCATCTTCAGCAGCTGGAACCCTCCCAACGTCGGCCGCGAGCGTGGCTCCACCCTCGCCAGCATCGCCAGCGTCCCGTCCAACGATCCCAGTTCGCCCTCCCAGTCTCACTTCTCCCGTGAGGGCGGCAACGACGACGTCCACATGAGGACTCTCGACTACCTTGGCCTCGCCGAGACTCCTCAGCACCATGTCGCCACGCCCTACATGCCCTCGTACGACCCGCGCCAGGCTAGCCGCATACGCTCCTACTCAGTCAACAACACGGACCTGCACGCCGACGAGTACCCAGACGACGACTACGACACCGACGGAGTCACTCACGACAGCCACTACGCCACCCTGCAGGACCAGCTCGAGAGGACCCACGCCGCCATCCGCAGCCATAACATGGCCGTCCAGGCCTTTGCCAACCACACCACCACCACCCGCCGCCGCGCTCAGACGGCCGGCGCTCTCGACAACCCCGCCGCCCGCGCCATGGGTGCTTCGCCCTTTGGACCCGCCGGTCTTGTCGGTGGTCCCGCCAACCCGAGCCCCATGCGCTCCTCGCTGCAGGACGAGCAGAAGTACGACGATCTGCCCCAGGCTGTCGCCGACCTTAGCCTCGGCGGCCGCTCCAGCAGCCGCAACGCCGGCCTCCTCAGCGTTGAGGACCAGGGTCTCGAGGGCCCCACCAGCGCCCTCTGGCTCGGCAACATCCCTACCTCGACCACAACCACGACCCTTGAGGAGATGTTCAAGATCCACGGCAAGATCATCTCCGTCCGCGTCCTGACCCATAAGAACTGCGGCTTTGTCAACTTTGAGCGTGTCGAGAGCGCCATTGCTGCCAAAGCCAACATGAACGGCAAGGAGCTCTTCCCCGGTGCCACTGGCATCCGCATCAACTTTGCCAAGCCCGCCTCCCCTGCCAACACGCCCGGCCACGACGGCGCCTTCCCCTCGCCCAGCCCCGATCCCTTTGCCAAGGGCGGTCAGGATGCCTCGACCGGCCACGGCTCCTCGTCGGGAACGCCCGCCGCCACCACTGACGGAGGCTTTGGTGCCCCTGGATCCTCAGCCGCCGCCGCCGCCGCCGCTGCCGCCGCCGCTAAGAACGTTGCCCCCACCGTCCCCGAGCTCAAGGATATTGCCCCCGACATCCTTGTCATGGTGGAGCGGTTCGGCGCGACCGAGGACGAGATGGCGCGTACGTCGCAGGCCCTGGACAATGCCACGACGTACACGGGCATCGTGGACGAGGTGCCTCCGATCCGTGAGCCGTCGCACACGCGAGTGCACGACGCGCCCAAGCTGCGCGAGCTGCGCAAGCGCATCGATAACAACGCGCTATCTCTACCCGAGATTGAAGAGGCAGCACTGGCCATGCTGCCCGAGATCGCCGAGCTGTCGTCCGACTACCTGGGCAACACGGTTGTTCAGAAACTATTTGACCACTGCAGCAACGACGTGCGCAACGCCATGCTGGCCAACATCAACCCCCACCTGGCCGAGATTGGGTGCCACAAGAACGGCACGTGGGCGGCTCAGCGTATCATTGACGTGTGCAAGACGGACACGCAGATGACGTCGATTGCCGACGCTGTTCACCCGTACACCTACGCCCTATTCCTGGACCAGTTTGGAAACTATGTGGTGCAGTGCTGCCTCAAGTTTGGCGTGCCGTACAACCAGTTCATCTTTGAGACCATGATGAGCCACATGGCGCGGCTGTCACAGGCCCGCTTCGGCTCGCGCGCCATGCGCGCCTGCCTCGAGAGCCACCACACGGCGCCCGAGCAGCACCGCATGCTGGCGGCCCAGATCGCTATCCACAGCGTCAACCTGGCAACAGACCAGAACGGCGCCCTACTCTTGACATGGTACCTCGACACGTGCAATCTGCCGCAGCGCCGCGCCGTCCTGGCGCCCCGTCTGATCCCGTACCTGGTGCACCTGTGCACCCACAAGGTGGCGTACCTCACGGTGCTCAAGGTGATCAACCAAAAGGCGGAGCCCGAGGCACGCGACCAGGTCTTGAGCGCTCTCTTCTTCACGCCCAACGACGAGGTGTTGACGGCCATCCTGGCCGACTCGACGTACGGCGCCACCTTCATCTTCAAGGTGCTCACCACGCCCTTCTTCGACGACAAGATGCGCGTCCAGGTCGTCGACAATGTCAAGAACGTTCTCGTCAAGATCAAGGCCCAGTCTGGTCAGGGGTACAAGCGCCTCATGGATGAGGTGGGTCTGTCGCGCAACGGCGCTGGCGGTGGCGGCTCCGGTCGCGACTCCGGCGGTCCCCCTTCGGAGCAGCAGCAGCAGCAGCAGCAGCACCCCGCCAGACAGCGTCCCACCTCGCGTCACGCTCCTGGCAGCGGCCCCGGCGGCAACACAAACGGGCAGCAGCCCGCCCCCAATGGCAGGCAGCAACAGCCCCCACAGCAACCGCAACAGCAGCAGCCCCCGCCCTTCTACGGCAACGGCAACGGACCCTCGGCATACGATATCCCCCCCGCCGTCGGTGCAGCAGGCGCAAATGGCGTGTCCGCCTTCCCCCCATTTGCCCCCTCGGGTCCCTACGGCGGCATGCCTCTCACAGCAGAGCAGCTAGCCTACCAGGAGCGGGTGGCCGTCGCGCGCGCCCAGCAGGCTCAGCAGGCCCAAGCCCAACAGCAGATATATGCTCCCGGTGGTGATATGCTGGCATACCAGGACCGTGGTGCCCGTCCCTCGCCCTACATGTTCCCCCCTGGCCCGGGACCTGCTCCTGGTCCCGCACCGGGAATGCAGGGCGTTGGGGTCCAAGGGTATGGTGGCTACGGTGTCGGTGTCGGTGGCGTTGGAGTGGGTGTGGGCGAGTACCCCCCTATGCAGGGACAGCCGCAGCCCCCGCCTGGGTTTAATCCTTCTGGGTACTATGCGCAACGCAGGGCTTGTAAGTTATCCTGACTGATTCATCTCTTCTGCCTTGCCCCTTTCCGATGACTCCCTTCTATTCCCTCCCTATTTTGCCTCTGGCGGCCCTCCAGGGGCGGCCCTCGATTCGCTGGCGGGCACACGCACTACACTACTTCACCCATCGCAGCCCCATGTCCACAGTGCTAACAGTACCAGAGAGCAGGAAATCCACCAATGAGAGAGCGAAAAGGAGTTGAAGAGACAAGATAAGACGAGTTGGTTCAATAACAGGAGACGAAAAAAAATTACAGGGACGAAGAAAATAAAGACGACGAAAATAGACGTGCTAAGTAGCCGGAGTCGGAGCCGGTAGTTGGATTCACCATGTACAGTACTATTTACAATCGACATTTGATGCAGCCTTACCTTACTCTCTTGTTTCTACTGGCGTGTGTGCGTGTATGCCTCAGCGTCTTGCCTCTGTCTACTCTTCTTGTGTGTGTGCATGTGTGTGAAGGGACTCGGGGAGTCTGAAAAGGGCAATGCCTTAGGAGTATGAGTGACGAGGTTGGAAGTGTCAGCGGGGTATAGTGAGTAGTAGTACGAACGAAACGAGATGAATATGAACAGAGCGAGGACGCGGAGCGAGGAGAGCAGTAGGGTAGAATTAAGGGGAAGGACCGAAGTGAGATGCATGATTCAAGAGGTAGGAGCCACGCAATAGGGAAGAAGTACGAGTCTCAATCAGCGTGTAAAGAAAGTGAATTTTCCACCGTACGACTACTGGTACATATGACATGATGCAATCTGGTACATTCCATTCCAGTCTCCTATGCTTTTTCTTGTTTCTTTTTATTGAATTCGAAAAGAAAAGAGATATGCTTTTTGTTTTGGTTGCTTTGGTCCTGGCGTAGTTGGTTGGGATGGTGTCTACGCCTTCTTTGCTGCGTTGGCCTCGAGAGCCGAGATGACGGGGTTCTCGCCGTCTGGGCGGACGGGGATAGGCTTGACGATGCCGGAATCGGAAGCGGGGAAGACCTGAGGGTGTTAGTGTTGTAGCTTTTTCTAGGTCTATGGTCTAATGTGGTCTATGGTCTATGGTAGTCTAAAGACGATGCTGCATGGAAGGCTGAACAGAAGGAATAAAGTGTTAGGGCAACAGGACAAAACAAAGCGAGAGAGTGAAGCCAAACAAGAGCCATCCCCCTGGCAGGGCCACCGGGGGCCTAACCATGAAGAATGACGGGGGGGAGGGGAATAAAGGGGAAGTAGAGTAAAAGACTAGGAGGAGAAAGAACGTACATAGCTGACGGCGTTGAGCATAGCAATGAGGGAGCTCTGGACGACATCCTCGTGGATACCGACACCCCAGGTGAGGTTGCTGCCGCCGACCTTGACCTGGACGTACGAAGCGGCCTTGACGCTGCGGCCCTCGCCGATGGCGTGCTCCTTGTAGTCGTGAACGTCGACCTCGACGCCGAGCTCGCGGAGGCCGGTGGCGAGGGAGGACAGGGGACCGTTGCCGCGGCCGCGGAGCTTGACCTCCTTGCCGTCGACGGAGACGACGCCCTCGAAGAGACGCATGAGGTTCTGGGTGCTCTGGGTCTTGCCAGGCTCGGCGGCGGCCGCGCCGGCGGGGGAGGCCGAGCGGTCAGGGGAGATGCTGTAGTCGATGAGGACGAAGCGGGGCGTCTTGGGGATGTAGACGTCCTCGAAGAGGGTGGTGATCTCCTCGGGCTGCAGCTCGCGGCCCAGGCGGTTGGCCTGGCGCTGGACCGTGTCGGAGAAGGCGACCTGCAGGCCGCGGGGCAGGTCGAGGTGCAGCTTGCGGAAGATGACCCAGGCGGCGCCGCCCTTGCCACTCTGCGAGTTGACGCGAATGACGGCCTCGTAGGTGCGGCCAATGTCCTCCGGGTCCAGGGGCAGGTAGGGGATCTGCCAGCGCTCGTCGTCGCCGCTGCCGCCCGATTCGCGCACCTGCTTGTCCCGCGTCTGGAAGCCCTTCTTGATGGCGTCCTGGTGGCTGCCCGAGAAGGCGGAGTACACCAGGCTGCCCACGTAGGGGGTGCGCGGGTGCACGGGAATGCGGGTGCACGACTCGACCATCTCGATGACCCGGTTCAGGTCCGAGAAGTCGAGACCCGGGCTGATGCCCTGGGTGTACAGGTTCAGAGCGAGGGTGACAAGGTCAATGTTGCCGGTGCGCTCGCCGTTTCCGAGGATGACACCCTCACTGAAGGGGGAGGTCAGCTTGTATTTCCTTAAAGTTGTCTTCTTGTTTGACATTTCCGATTTGATATGTTCTGGAGCTGGGAGACC
Source organism: Geosmithia putterillii (assembly GCA_900188575.1). Taxonomy (NCBI): domain Eukaryota; kingdom Fungi; phylum Ascomycota; class Sordariomycetes; order Hypocreales; family Bionectriaceae; genus Geosmithia; species Geosmithia putterillii. The sequence goes on along the minus strand of FYEU01000301.1, from coordinate 452,291 downwards.
TACACTCGATCAGCACCGGCCATCTGGCCCAGCTCGGCGGCTGCAACGGCGCAACCCCTGTCGTTGTGAGGGTGGAGGGAGACGCAGATCTTCTCGCGCTCGGTGATGTTGGTGCAGAAGTACTCGATCTGGTCGGCGTAGATGTTGGGAGGGGCCTGTATATGTTAGCTGCGAGCACATATCATACCGTGCATGTGCACGAGAAAGGCTGTGTGCAGTATGGTGAACCTACCATCTCGACGGTAGCGGGCAGGTTGAAGATGATGGGCTTCTCGGCGGTGGGCTCCCAGGCGGCCTTGACAGCGTCGCAGATCTTGACACAGAACTCGGGCGAGGAGTCGGAGAAGGTCTCTGGGCTGAACTCAAACTGCCAGTCGGTGGTGTTGCCAGCAGCGTCCTTGGTCAGGGAGCGGACCAGCTTGGTGCACTCGACGGCGAGGGCGAGGGACTCCTCCTCGGTGTAGTTGAAGACGACGCGGCGGAAGCACTCGGAGGTGGCGAGGTAGATGTGGACAATGGCCTTGTTGGCGCCCTTGAGGGCCTCGACGGTGCGCTCAATCAGCTGCGGGCGGCAGGGGGACAGGACCTGGATGTAGACGTCGTCGGGGATGGCGCCGGGGGTCTCGACCAGGCGGCGGGTGAAGTCGAAGTCGACCTGCGAGGCCGAGGGGAAGGACACCTCGATCTCCTTGAAGCCAATGTCGCACAGCATCTTGAAGTAGCGCCACTTCTCATCGCCGTCCTGTAAAAAAAGGGGGGGGTCAGCCATCAGCTGCCATGCCATGCCATGTTGTTGCCACCAATGCACATCACGGCCTGATCAACGACCAAAAGAACGGTGAGGGGAGGGAAGTCACTGGGGAGGGACAAGAGTGATGAGAGTGTGTGTAACGTACCATCGGGTTGGGAAGACTCTGGTTGCCATCGCGAAGAGAGGTGTCGAGGAAGCGACAGGGCTGGTCGAGAGTCTTGGACGGCCATTGCCGGTTGGGCAGGTTGAGGGGAGGAAACTTTTTGTATTTCCTCCACGGTTCCTTGAGCCTGTGGGAAAGTCAGCGAGAGGGGAAAAGGGAAAAAAAAACGAGGCCAATGTTGGGACACACGAATGCGCCCGGGATCCGACCTACATGGGCATCTTGGCGGGATATCGGTAAATCTGCGTTGCAGAGACACGAGAATCAAGAGAATCGGCTATGTCGCCTTTATTATTGAATGTAGCGGAAAAAGTTGACCTGACTCACTTCAGGCTGTCTCCCCACCTCACCTCCGATGTATCGCGGGGTGGAGGGGCAAGAGGCCGGGTTACGTAATTTGAGGAGCGAGGCCCGGATGTGCCAGACGGGACGAATGTGCCGATACAAGCCTTGTAAAGCCTTGTTAAGCCTTGTTAAGCCATGGTCTAGTATCAATTAGCATCCATGGGCCTTTATCTCGGGGAGGTTTTCAATCCACTTTTGCCGAGGATTGTTCAGACGTCTTCTCGGTATTGGCATGATGTGACTCCTGTCTTGTCCGGACCGGAGGGATTCAAATATTGCATCATATCGATAGACAGATCCCCACAGTATTACCGATACACATTTACACCGGCTTCAAAACACGAAACATCTGCACTGCGCACTGCTAGTGGTATTAGTACTGCCGGTTATACTTTTAGCAGGATGTACCATGTCAATCATGTCAATCATGTCAATCATGTCAATCATGTCAATCATGCCAATGCCAATGTCAATGTCAATGCCAATACCAACGTCAATACCAATATGACTCACAACACCTACATATCTACACATATCGGTACATGCCAGATGCCTTGCTCGTCCTCCACGCGTCAATCGTCTGCAGCCCAAGCATCGCCTCGAGAATCGCATGCGTGAACCCGTCCACATCCGTCGGCTCCAGCGCCGCCAGCAGCCCCCTCAGCCCGGCCACCTGCACGGGACGCATGTCCCCGCCCTTGTCCGTGATCCTCGACAGCCACAGGCTCGCCGAAAGCGAATTCCACAGACCCTCCCCGCCCGTAAACGCCAGCGTGCCATCGCACGATGCCGTCGAGATGCCCGCGCTGCACTCGACCGCGCTGCCTCCGTGCCGGTACGTCTGCACCAGCAGCATAGACACCATGTATGCCCGGCGTATCGACTCGGAGAAGACCCATGCCTTCCACCGCATCGTGGAATCACAAGAAGCCGTGCCTCCTCCTGTTCCTCCTCCTGCTCCTGCTGCTCCTCTCGCCTCGCCCGTCGTCGTGCCTGTGCGGCTAGCAAAGTCTCTCTCGCTCGCCATCAGCGTCGCCCACAACACCCCCGAGTTGGACTCGGCCTCGGCCGTGGCCTGCATCTCCCGCGACCACCGCTTCATCTGCTCGAGGTGCTCCTCTGCCTGCACGCGGGCCATCATGTCCCCGTCGTAGAGGCATATGATGAGGTACACTGCCAGCGCGAGGGTGCGCGAGTAGTGCGCCAGTGTGTCCATCCTTGCCGTGCTGCTGCCGCTGCCGCTGCCGCCGCCAATGTTGCCGTCTCTGGCTGCCTGTGCTGCTTCCTCCTCCCGGATGAGCTCCCTGGTCTTCTCTGCCACCATAGCCAGCACAATCCCCCGCGTGGCCCTCGTCCTGCCCTGATACGCCGCGAGGGCGAGGTACGCGTCCCTCAGGCGCCGCGGCAGACCCACGACGTGCAGGTACCCGTGTACCAGGGGGCAGTGACCCTCGGACACCCACTGTGCCAACCAGGTGCGCATCTGGTGCGCGAAATGGGGAAGGGACCGTCCGTGGGCGAGCTCCACGAGCGCGTCGTGGTTATCGACCGCCCGCGTAGCCCAAGACTCGGGGTACAGGAACCACGAGGATGTCCGGGTGTCGGTGTAGATGTGGCTTGTGCCCGTTGATGTGGATGTGGATGTGTATGCCGGAGGAGGCGGCATGGGAGTCCCTGTGACAGCCCAGGCGTCGAGTATGCATGGCAGTTCCCACGCGGACGCGGCAGCGACGGGTTCAACCCCACTGGTTCCGTAGTCCGCCCCCGCCATTGTAGTCACTGTCGTAGCTGTATCTGATGTGCCGGTAGTCTGTTGCCAGCCGCCACCCCAACCTGCTGATGTTGATGTTGATGCCGATACCCCGGGCACGACGTACCCCTGGCCTTGGCCCTGTCCAACAGCCATCATGCCGTTGCAGTCTTGTGTGTTGGTCCCGCTTTCACCCCCATACACAACGTGATATGACTGTTCTACCCGTCGGACGGGATAGCTACACAGGATGCCATTCTTAACACATCTTGAGCAGGCGGGCACGCCCTTGGAGCATTTCCGCTTGGCGCTTGCACAGGGCCCGCAGGCCATCATCTTGTAGGTTCCGCTGGAATCCGCCATGACGTCGTCTCTTTTTTCTCTTTCTCTCTGGAAGGCAAAATATCTTCAATGGTCTGATTTCGAAACAGGCATTTGAACAGCGGTGATAAAAGTGACAATCTCAATGTCAGCAGCCTGCACTGCACGGTAGCACGGGCACGATTACATGATCTCCGACTGTGGTGGGGTCATCTGCGGACGCTAGCGGAAGGAAATCCGCAGGTGGGCCGCCACATGCATGCGCGATGCGACTCCCATCAACCATCAACCGTCAACCCCGTCTTCCGGCTGTGTAAACACCAACAGTCCATACACCAAATGTCGGAGCTAACATACTGCCGATAAATCCATTGGAATCTGGATTCTAGAAACGTACCTAGTGGTGTCCGCCTGCGGAGAAGTTCCCACTAGCTTAAACAACACATTAATAATGATCCCAACACTTGACTTAGACGTGATGCCATACATTTGAACATGAGGACGGACAGTATATAAAGGGGAATGAACGACATGTATCTTCGTTCCCTTTTCAGCAAGCACATTCAATCTACTCCTTTCCATCAATTACACACACTCAAGAATCACATTCATAGCAAACGCAAACATGAGTCTCCGTGGCCTGAACCAATACCGCAAGGCAGCTTACGCCTCCATCTCCCCCCTCCGCCCGGAGCTCTCCCAGTCCGGCCAGACAGTCCTCATCACCGGCGGCGGTGGCGGCATCGGCCTTGCTACCGCCCAGGACTTTGTCGCTGCCAATGCCGCAAAGGTCATCATCGTTGGGCGCCGACAGCACGTCATCGACGCCTCTGTCGAGCTTCTCAAGGGCGAGGCCGCCGCCGCCGCCGCCGCTTCCGGGGCCACCCCGACAGTCATCGAGGGCTACTCCTGCGACGTCGGGAATACCGAGGCCACTGCTAATCTGTGGGACAAGCTGACCAGCTCGGGCACCCACATTGATGTCCTGGTGCTCAACGCCGCCTCCGCAGGCAAAGAGCAGCCCCTCCTCGAGCAGGATCTCACCACCGCCTGGCAAGCTTGGGAGCTTCACGTCCGATCCCTCCTCGACTTCACACAACGCTTCCACAAGCAGGAGGGCTACGACAAGAAGAAGGTAAGGCTCAGCTGCCGTCCCTACATGTAACTGCTTTCCTCCTCCGTAGAGACAGAGACTGACCGTTCTTGAAGCACTACCTCATCAACGTCTCCACCATCGCTTCTTACATGCACCGTCTCGTTCAGGCCCGTCCCACCTACGGCCCCTCCAAGAACGCAGGCACCCTGGTCCTGCAGCACATTGCCCTTTCCGTTCCTGTCGAAAAGACCCAGATCATCAGCTACCACCCTGGATGTGTCTATTCCGAGGGCGCCAAGGAAGCCGGGTACCGTATGGACGACCAGAACCCCGACGATGGTAAGCAGACCCCTCCTCACTCATTTCCCTCTGTGGTATGCCTTCGACGGCCCCTGCCGGAGAGTCCTACCTCGCTATGCTCGCATTTGATCCCAAAGCTAACATATCTACAGCCCACCTCCCCGGAAACTTCGCCGTCTGGGCAGCCTCCCCAGAAGCCGCGTTCCTCCACGGCCGCTTCGTCTGGGCAAACTGGGACATCGACGAGATGCGCGAGGCCCGTCCCGACTCGGTCGCCGAGCGCATCAAGAATGAGCCCAACTTCCTCATCCCCACCTTCGAAGGGCTATACGCTTCCGACGGGGTGCCCCCCAACTTCACTTAGTGTCCAGAGCGTTATGCCTCCGGCGGCCCCTACTGGGGGGTCTGTCCCCCTTAAGGAACTAAACGAACACGTAATTCAGTGTCAATGTCAGACTTCAAAGTATAGCGCAATACAATCGTCTATTATATAACATGGCCAGTCGGCACTCGATCTCAAGATACAGGGTGATGGTGATTGTTGGTGAAAATAAACGAGGAACGAGAGAAGGTAATGTGCACCACGTATGAAGAAAGAAAGAAAGAAAGAGTGTCAAACAAGGAAGAGAAGGCACCAAGGAAGTGAAACGCGCCAACGCCAGGTAGTGATACTCGTCCGTAACCAACCATATTCAGAGACAAAAAAAAAGGGATGGTGCCCATGTAAAAGATTTTTTGGAAATACAAGATGTGGGAGTGCGTCGACTCCCAGGTTTGCAAAACGTGAAAAGGAAAAAAAGAAAACAGGTAGCGGGAAAGAAGAGGGAGTGAACGACGAATAAACAGACCAATCAGTCGCACTCCATGGCTCCCTCGTGGTCAATGGTAGATGGCGGTGTCGGTTCCGTAACGAGGTCAGTCTTTGAGGTGGCTGTTATACCGTTACCATTCTGCTGTCCCTCCGTCTCGGACTGGGATCCGTTTCCCGGGCCCGGAAGTCGGGGCAGGGAGTCAGAGTCAGACTCCCCAAGGATGCTGTGGATTGTGCTCTTCATCGTCTCCATCTGCGCCAGGAGCGCTCGCAGACTGACCTCGTCCTGATCGACGAGCTGCCGGCGCGAGATGTTGCCCGCGTCGCCGCGAGCAATGAGGGAGATGACGGCCGGCTCGGCAGACGTCAGGAGCGCAGACGTCAGCTGCTCCAGCCCGTCGTTCGGCTTGGTCCTCAGGCTTGTCAGCACCAGCGAGGCCTGCATCTCCTCCACGTTTCTGTTGCCAGAAAGCACGCCGTCCATGTGGTTCTGCTGGCCCTGTTTCTGCTGCTGATACTGCTTCTGATGGGCCATGTCCTCCACCGGCGGTGTAAGGTACGGCTCTCCTCGTCTGGGTGAGTCCTTTCGAGGAGCATATCCAGCACCTTGCTTGCGTAGTCTGTGAAAATGTCAGCACATGTACACTCATATCGCGTGCCAAATCCGAAAAGGGGGATAGACAAAGCATAGGGGAAATGACAAAGCGAAAAGGGGAAGAAGGGGAATTACTCACTGCTCGATAAAGTCCAGCCTCACACCCTTGGCAGACACCTTGTACGTCCTTCCAAACGACGCCACATCACGCCACCCCGAGTGATCCCCAGGACTATCTTCGGGTTCAGACCCCCAGTCGAGCTCAATGTGCCCGTTGTTTCTCAGCCCCCGCCACAGCGCAGGAGTGATGGCCGGCTGCCCCTTCACCTTGCGGAACCGGTGCGCAGGTCCCAGTGACGGCGCCTCAAGGAGCAGATCGTCAGCGTGGGCCGGGCACTTCCACGTCTTGAGCACAGGTGGCACCGCCAGCGGCGGGTCCAGGCAGTCAATGTGCCAGTAGAGCGGGCACAGGCTGCACGGGATAATGGCCCGCGCGTCCGACGACGGCATCTGGCACGCGTGGCACAGCACCGCCTCTCCATCCTCACGCTGCTTGAAGAAGTCGTGCGCCTCTTCGTACCCATGGTTGCGTCGCCTGTGTACAACATGTTAGCTGACTGAGTCTCCTTCACACTGGGGGCGTAGCGAGATCAGCCTCCCCAGCAGGAGCAGCAGGAGGCATTATCCGTGCATAAGAAGGTTGTGCCTCCAGCGGCCCCTGCCGTGGGGGCCATCCTCGCTGCGCTCGCACTCTGGGGGTTGTGAACGTGGGGGTTTGAATAGGGTTGAACTAACCTGGTGGCAGCCCGTGCAGCACCCGTAGCAACCTCCTCATAGTCACCGTCGGGCCCGACCTTGACGCCCTCAAAGCGGTACTGCACCTTCCTCGGCAGGCTGAAGGCACGGTGAATGCTCTTCTCCAGGGTGTTGAGCGCCGCGCCGAACAGGCCCTTGTGCACCTCTACGCGCGACGGGTGTCGCTTGACCAGGCACTCGCTGCAGAACCACTCGTCCGGCAGGTCCTCTGAGGGATCCATGTCGACACACTCAAAGTGGAAGGACCGAGGGCAGCCGTCGCAGCAGACGACGTCGCCGGCGTTGCCACATGCTGAGCAATACTCGTCATTGTCGGTGTTCTAAGCCAGTGTTAGCAATCATCATCAACACACAGTGGCCATTTGACCGTGTTTCTCTCTTTTGGTTGGCTCGTATTCTGGGCCCGGAACGGAATCGCGTTGCCGCGCACATGATGGCACGACACCCCGGTCGGCCTGTGGTCTGGGTCCCCAGCCGATACGGATGCGCCAATTTCACCAACCCACGCGCTGAAACGTGAGCGGTCCCTCATGCACGCCATCGCGACAAGCACCACGCGACATGCGGGGATTCTTATGAGAAAGCTCATGAGAAAGCTCATGAGCGTGTTCATAACAGGAATAAGGGGAGAAAGAAAAGAAACACAGTCAGCGGCACAGAATGACGCGTAAGACGTACCTGATCCTTTGGTCCGCTGGGGGGAAATGGCAGGGCATCCCCCACAGGCCTAGGCACGCCAGCAGCAGTACCTCCCTTCTTCTTGACGGGTCTGAGAAACATCCGAGTTAGCATACGGTATGAAATTTGCACACGCCGGCTTTGATCCCCAAGGATTGGGATTGCCGAGTCTCAGAGTGCTGCTGTTTTTTTGTGGGGATGCGAAAAGTGAGGTGAAGGAGTTGTTTGTTGCCACCCGGGCAACCCGCCCGTGAAGAGGCCTCTCATCAAAACTCTCATCGCGTAGCAAGTGAAAAGGGAGAGAAAAACACATGTAAAACGTCATGGGGGGTGTGAATGAAGGGCAGAGACAAAACTTACGATGACTTGACGCGCAACCCCGTCTTTTGCTTCTTGCCTGGCTTGAGTGACGTGCCAGTTGGCGTGACTGCTCGGGAGCCAGCGATGGAGCTTCCTTCACCCTGAGCCGACACGGAGATGCCGCTGGGAGATGCAAACCTGTTGGCTTCGGGGCCAGCGATGGCAACGTCGTCGGTGGCGCCCCTCTTGCTCGCGGAGCGCGTGGCCCGCGCGGGAAGCAGGGACTGCCGTGTCCGGCGGGTAGATCTGACGGGCGTGGTCTCGCGGGTGGCATCGGCGTCGCCCTCGAGACGCACAGAGCTCTCCTTGGCGACGTAGCTGTCCGTCATCTTGTGGGCCTCCCGCCGCCTGCCCCAGGAGGAGGAAGAATCATCTCCGTCGTCGCCCTTGGGCGGAGTCGCCCGGGCTGCCGGGGTGGCCGACGTGCCGGAAAAATCATCCAGGTCGGCAAGCCTTGATGCTGTCATGCTGCTGCTGGCCTCATCGCTGGTCTGAGCGGCGGCACGCGTTGAGCGATGGTGACGAGGCTCAGCGGGAGTAGATGATGATGATGCGGCAGGAGGGAGACGAAGGGTGGTAATGGTAGTGGGTGAGTTGGATCCCGAAGTCGTGTGCTGCTGCTTGGTCGATGACTTGCGTCGGGTGTTGATTGGCCGCGTGTCTGACTGGGATGGTGGCTGCTGGCGTGGTGGTGGCCCGGCGGCGGCAGCGGCCTTGGATCTGGCAGCCTTGGCTTTTGCCTTGTTGGAGGCGCCTCGCAGCGACGGGCTTGCGGGCACCAGGTCCGCGGCGGAATCCGTCGCCAGCTCGCTGTCCTCGGGAAGCTCGGGCGACATGAGGTCCTCGACAGGCGACAGTGACGAGTCGCTCGACGCAGACGCCCTGCGCGCGCGCTTCCTCGACGACGGTGTCTTGACCACCTTGACCCTGACCGTGTCCTTGCATTTTGCTGCTGATGCTGCTGCTGCTGCGGGTGGCGCGGGCGCGGGAGCAGGCGGCGAGGCCATTTTGGCGGCACCGCTCTCGCTCCTGCGATGGGTTATCTTGATTTTTTTCGTCGCACGCATGTCGCCTTCATTTTTATTGCCGTTGTCAGTAGCGGCAGATGATGATGGCGGGTGACCGGCGCTGGTGCTGCTGCTGGCGGTGGTGGCGGCTGTGCGGTGAATGAGTTTCGCGTAGGGCGCAGGTTTGGGCTGGTCCTGCTCCCCACCACGGGCACCACCAGCACCACCGGCGCGACCGTTATCCGATGGGGGCACAAATGTGTCCCGGCCCAGATTGTCTCGCCTCCCCTCCCGCTTCTTCTTCTCAACCATGCGATAAAATGACTTGGTTGTCGATTCATCTGCCGTCTGCCCGAACACCCGGCCCACCATGCTGACAAAGTCGGCGTCGTCCGCCCGATCGTCGTAGAGGTTCCGCAGCGCCCACGCCGTCGGGTACCGGTGGTGCGCGATGGCTTCATCCACGGCCGTCTCAATCACCTTTTCAATGAACCGGGCGCTAAAGGTCATCTCGCGCGGTTGCTGCTGCTGCACGGGCTGGTGTTGAGTCTGCTGCGGCAGCGGCGGTGTCGAATGACGCGTCTTGATAGGCGACGGCTTGGCCGCCGACACAATCGAGCTCCGCCTCACGCTCGAGGGTGGTCTACCCCTCTTTGGTGCCGAAGGACGGCCCATCGGCTTGAGGCCGTGAGCAGCCTTTCCCGGGTCGTAGTCATCGTCGGCCTCGTCCGCATCGTCGACGACACGAGTCGGCAACGACTTGCGTAGGGGCCGACGCCCAGTAGAAGCACCGGGATTGGCTGGCCCAGCAACTATCGTAGTGGACGATGACAAGGTGCGTTTGTGAGCGTGAGCAGGTGGCGAGTTGTTGGGTGCCACTGCATCTGCCGCTGATGCAGCAGGGGCGGCGGGAGGAGCTGAAGCAGGGCCATCTGCTGCTGCTGCTGCGGGACCCGTGGCCGGAGTCTTGGGGGCAGGCGATGAGTCCTGCGTCGTCGTAGCAGGGGTCGACGTACCCGATGCCGCGGGCTGCCCCTTGGCCGAGGGCCTGAGTATAATCCTTCGGACGGTGTTGGTAGATGAGGAGCCTCCTTGTCCATGACCATTCTCCTTGTCGTTCTTCTTGCCGCCGCTCGTCTTGGGCATGGACCCGAGGGGTGCCATGTTACCGAGGACGCCGTAGCGCACGAGTCCAGCCTGCTCGAAGCTCGTCTTGTTCTGCACCGACGGCTCCAACCACCTCTTCATCAGGGCGCGCGACCCGTTCTTGTCCTCCTTCTCGGGCGCGCCCCCGCCCGCCGCCGCCGCTGCTGCTGCTGCTCCTGTTCCTGCTGCTGCTGCTGCCGCGGCTCCTTTTGTCGTGGTGCTGCCGCTCGTGCCATTCTGCTGGTTGCCCTGCGGTTGGGCGGGACTCGAAAAGCGCGACCGCGTCGCTCTCGTCTTGGCCGACATCATGATCTCAAAAAAAAAATAAAGAGTATCAGGAACTGAGAAAAAAATGGTCGAATCGTCTTTCCCGGTCGCGAGGTAGCTGACTGGCTTGCTGGTTCGGTGCCCTCGCTCTTCTCTTCTCTCTCCCCCTTTTGCGAACCGGGCGGAAGGCGGCAACCTTCCTCTCTCTTTCGCTCTCTTCAGACCTGCTGGGACGCGCGCGCCGGGGTTAGCTGCTGGGTACGTACTGAGAGCTCGTCGCGTCGTACTGCAAGCTTGCCAGACGGGCGAAAAAGGGGGAAGTCGACTCACCTGGATTCCGGGCTCGAGCATATGAGGGATCCTCAGTCTGTCCGGCTCTGGCCAAAAAAAGCGTCTCTGGGCTTCTCCCGGTCAGACGCACCGGGTGTGTTGTTGGCCAAGAAATGTGAAGGGGAGGGAGGGTGGTGGTGCTTCTTGTGGTTTCGGAGACCACGGCGCTCTCGCTCCCACTCTCCAAACGGGAAATGTCCTTCAGCGCATGGCCCCCGATTACAGCGGTGCCCCATCGCTAAAGGCAGAGCGCAGGGTGTTGACGGGCGCTGAGAGCCGAGCTCCCACAGCGGATGTCGACCACTAAATACACCACGTTCAGTGCCCGCAGGTGCTAGGCCCTTCTATCGATGGATGCTTCCCGCACTGCAGCACATAGATGCCTGCCCGGACATTATCACGGCTCCCGTCCATGTTCTTGTTCATATTCTCTGTCTCGACCTCACCTCGTCCTCGCCAACTGCAAGCCCGTTGGCAGATACAGTACAGTACTACTATACAGTGACATTGCCTTAGTACTTACCGATTCATTGGCCCACGCCCGCTTGATCGTGAATGTGCGACCGACTTGTGCGTGAAAACAGGCCCGTATTCCATTCCTCCTCAACATGCTTCCAAACCCAGTCCCCCATCTGAGCCAAACTTACGGAGTAGATCCACCAGACCCGACCCGACCCAGTCCCACCGGGGGAGACACACAGACAGACATTGGAACCAACCCGCAGCCCAGCCCAGCCAGCCCAGTCCGTGGCAAGCCAGACCGGGAGGATTTCTTGTCTGCTCGCTCGGCACAAGTCTCTCAATCACATCCATCATGACAGTATTACGCTGTAGTAGACGACATCCATACCATTAATCAACATGGACGTCCTCTCGCCCTCTTGCCGCTCTGTATCGTCTGGTTTCCCGCCATGTGGCAATGCTTCTCGGGCTCTGCATCGCATCCCCCTGTTGTGTGGCCCCCCCTCCCCGCTGCCCGCCTTGGTCTGGCCGACCGTTGCCCCCTCCTCTCTTGTCCTCTCTTGTCCTCTCTCCTCCCTGAGGTGAGCGGGAAATCCTGCCTGTGCAGCCAACTCTCCTTCCTTCCGCGCCCCCTCCTCTTCCTCCTCCTCCTCCTCCTTAGTAGTACTCCTGCTTCTCCTCGGGTCCCCTGCTCCGAGCATGTGTGAGTACGGGTCGTACTCCGTAGTAATGTGTTGGTCTGTCCGATAAGACTATCGTCATCATAATACCGTGATTCACCTGTTCTTCCTTCTCTTTTGGCCTTGATTCCTTTCCTCTCTCCCTTTATTATCCTCATCGAAACGTGAACCTGCCTACATGATCGGAGAGGGAAAAAAGGGGGCAGGCAACGTACCCGCCACCTGCAAGGCATTGGGGCCACACACACACACACACAAGACCGAGTACGCCTACATCTTTATCCGCAATACATCTATCGATATGCCGTAGTCATACAGTCATCGTATATTCCGTATGATGCATGCCATGCATTGTTTACTCTCATTATTCACATGACGGGGCGCCCCTCGTTGTCGGTCGCTTCAGTCACCACTCGGCACAGTATGCCAATTGACAGGCAACGTCTCACCATTGCCTTTGTTGCACCGTGTGTCAAAATGACTGTGTAATTTTTTTTATTCCTTCTTTCCTTTTCAAATCCCGGGCTTGCCCCTCGCCTTTCACATAGCTTCGAGTGTCGGCAAGCATAGCTCGCTCGGTCCGCGTCTCCCACCCCCACCATCGATTGAGGAGGAGTCGCCTGATCCACGGAACACGACAGGGAAACATGACTTTGGCTCTGCTTCACTTGTTGGTCCAACGCCTCCTAGCTGCGTGGTCGAGTTACTAGCGTCGCTAAATCACATCCCATATTCTTGCCACGGCGACTTTTCTTTACTCGTCGCTCTTGGTCGTCTTCTTCTTCTTGTTCTTCTTGCTGCCCGTGTTCCTCGACAGGGGCTGCTCGAGAATCTTGAGGACCTCCTCGTCGGTGATCTTCTTGTCCGACTTGAACCTGGCAAGGTCGGCGGCGGTAGGGCCACCAAGCTTGGTGATGCCGTTCTTGGTGATGGCTGCTGAGCGTTAGCAAGGGGATCCTTGGCTGCGTGGGGGTAAGGTAGACCACCCCCATGTGTGATCATGGAAAAGGGAAAAGGGAGGGGCCCTCATGCGAAATTCCACGAGGGGACAAGACTTACCAATCGTGGTCAGTAGCCTGGCAACAGGAGAGTCCTCCTTGTCGCCGACAACCTCGTACTGGCGGAAGACGTTTCCGCGGACGCACTCGACGACACCCGACTTAGCGTCGCGCTCGTCGTCGAGCTGCCTAAGGCTGAAGGGGAAGGTGCCAAACTTCTTCTGGACCTCGGAGAGGACCTTGCGCGACGTGGGCCTCTTGAGGCCGTAGGTCTGGAGGGTGCGGCGGTGCAGGGTGGCACGCTGGTCGAGAGTCTTGACCTTGCCGGAGCCCAGGCTGACGCCAATCTCAACGCCCCAGACCTCGGACGTCTCGGGGACGCCATCGCCCTTGGCTCCCTCGGAGGGGGCCAGGACAATCTTCTTGGAGCCCTCAATCTCGTTGTGGCCAAACAGCCACGACGTGGTGCTCTCCACCAGGTTGACCTCGTAGCTCTGCGCCACCTTCTCGAGCAGCTGCGTGATGCGGGTCTGCGTCGGGGCCTTCTGCGTGGCCGCCTTGGCCTTCTCCTCCTCGGTGCCCTGAGCCAGCAGGCCGGGGGGGACCATGAGGCGCAGGAGGAGCTCGTTGGCGTAGTGGGTGGCGAGCAGGAGGTCGGCCTCGCGGCCCGTCACCTCGGCGGTCGGGGCGGTGCCGGCCAGGACCGTGTCGCACACAATAGTTCCAAAGCCGTCAATCTGAGCGCCCAGCTGGATCTTGATGGCCTCGCCCTCCTTGATCTCAGCGGCGGCCTCGGCCTCGTCCGACGTCAGGGGCGTGTAGGGAGTGATGAAAGACGAGGGAGAAACGGTCGTCGGGTGCGCGAAGCCTATAACACATAGCATCCGACGGGTCAGCAGGCAAAGCAGGTGAGGCAAGCCGGAAATACTTGCAGACGCCTCAAGATGGAGACGCCTCAGGACGGGCAGTAAGACCTACCCTTGGTAACCTTCTTGCCGCGGTACACCTTGGCAACCTCTTCCTCCATCAACTTATCGCCCTTCTGGCAGATGTCGACATACTTGGCGCCGGGGACGACAAGCTCAGCGACGGCAGCGAGCACCTTCTCCGAGATCTGACCGGCGGTCTTGTACTTAGTGAGGGTGTCAGGGTTGTTGAGCGAGTAGTCTGCATGGTTTATCAAGAGTCAGCACTTGTATATGAATAGAACATCTGCATGGGAGACCAAAGATGGCCAGGCGCCCGTGGTGTCGTGTGCAGTCATGACGTGGAGGGCTGGGTTGGCTGGGGGGGGAGGCGAGGGTCATGGCGGGGTAGAGTCTGCTGCTGGCTGCTGCTGGATGAGGGGCACGACAGGGAAGGTGTGTGCAACACAATGGCGGGAGGGAGATAAAACCAAGAACTGGCAAAATCACATACCAACTTCCTTCACTTCCTTCTCGTCTGACATGATGGGCAAATGAGCGGTTTGGTTGACGGCTTAAAGAGGGAGAGAGTGAATTGGGTGGTGATGTGGTAAGAGGGACGATGGAGTTCTTTCGGGGCTGGTTTTGTTCTCGCGTGTGCGAAAAGTTGTTGTTGTGTGGGGGGGGAGGCAAGAGAGAGTACATGTACCCAAGGTTGGTAGACTCTAATATTAGTACTTACTACTCTAAGTACTACCAGCACTCGATTCTACTATTTCCACAGGTATTGCTACTACTGCAGCTACTTGCTACTAGGTACTTGGAGCCGATGAAAACGGATGGAGCCAGAGAGAAGAGAAGGTCCAGGTCTGGTACAGATGTGGATGGAGGGGTTGAGGGGCTCGACGGGCTCTCGATCCAACCAATTTGCCCGAGCTGCACCAACTTTTTACGTACTGGGTCCTGCTTTGTGCGCCAGTTTTGCTGTACTACTAGTCTACTAACTACTAGAGTAGAGCTGTTGCTAAGTACTTTATACTCATACGTCACGTTATGACGGTACTCATACTCGAAACCAGCTTGACTGCCAGTATGCCAGCTGCCAATACTTATGCTTCCTTAACATGCAGTCAGTATACGTACGAATATGAGTATATCTCATATCTATTCATGTGTTATCATACCCAATTCTGCTGGTTCGAACTCCATATTCCAGTGTGCGAGCTTTTTCATATGTTTTCACGCCATTATTTCCAAGGTCTACTCCGTAGTACCTGTAAATACATCTCGTAGATGCCTGTACATCGTCCATGCTTCTACATCCTTGCCAGACAAGGCATTGCCAGCACATGTCGTCTCACAAGCGTTACAAACCTACAGGTATATCGATTGACCTGGGATCTAAAGAGACGACATTGCGTAATAATATAGGCCATATTGTCGCACTGCAGACTCCTTTTTCTTACTCGTCTCATTTACATCGTCACAAGCCGCTGCAAGATGGATAACTTTCAAGCTCACATGAACAATCTCAGACCCCCACACACTCACTGCCTCTCAAGATTAGCATACATATCCATTCAATAACCTTTCATCGTTCATTCAATTTCTTTTACTCTTATATATCTCAATATGTCTATTCTCACCACATTATTAGCTGACTTCAAACCGTTGTGCTTACTGAGTGTTTAACGCTCACTACGTGTACAGGCGCTGTTTTCCCTTGAAAAGAGGCTACCCTGCGCCACTCGCAAAAATACCGGCTTTTAGCCCTGGACCTGGAAGGCGCGCCAGAAACAGCATGGGCCGAACAACGGCGCGGTCTGATTGGTCCATGTCCCGAGTAGCAATAACTTGTCTCTCTACCAGCTCACTCCCGCCTCAAAATGCCTCATCCGAGGTACTGCTACCAGCCTCCTGTTAGTCTGCACTAACCCAACTGCTTGTCAGCCTTCCCTAAGCCAAACAACGGGGCAATTAGGAGGCTGCGGCTGGCGCGAAGCGCAACACGGCTTGCTGCACAGAGTCAGCATCACGAGAAAATCGACTCCCTCTCTCTCCCCCCCAGGCTCGGCTCCCTCGACCCACGCCGGCATCCCGACCGACACCAACGCGCGCCTCTATCCATCCCTCGACCTCGTCGACGCCGGCAGCTTCCCATTTCCTCTTCCTCTCGCGTGGTCTTCCATCAGGCCACGCCGTAATAGGGAGAGAGAGCCCGCAGGGGGCGCGGTTCGAGATTACGCGACCGACACGCAAAGAGAGATTGAGAGCTCTTTATCACCTCTCCCCCCACACCCAATCGAATTCACCACCCTTATCCCGGGTTAAATCGCCCTTTTCCCGCGGAAACCGACGACCTGCCGGCCCCAGACACACATTACGCGGCAAACATGTCTGCCGAACCCACGACATTGGCCGGCGAGGCCTCACCACGGGTACCGACGGCGGCACCACCGCAGTCCGATGAGAATGGCAGCAACAGCAATAACAGCAACAACAAGAATGGATCCCGGTCGCCGGATGCTGGTGATGACGGCGTCGTGACGACGGGCATACCCGTGCGCACAAAGGACTCATTCAACAAGCTCATGATTGAGCGGTACACGATGCGCGACTCCATCGCGGCCGCAGCGCTCAACCAGCAGCACACGCAGACGGCCGAGTACCTGGGCCGGATGCGGGACACCGTATCCGACTACCGGGCCGTCAGGAGTGACTACCGGCAGTGGTTCACGCCCGGGCGACTCTACGGTGACGGCTACAGTGGCTTCGGCAATGAGCAGACGGAGAACCAAGCGCCCTCGCGGGTCGTGTACCCCCAGCAAAAGAAGCGGCCGGGCCGCCGCGTCACGCCGCCCCTCAAGTGGAAGCGCCGCGACATGGCCAAGCAGGCTGACCAGCATGAGGAGCTGGTGCCCGTGCGGCTCGAGGTGGAGTGGGACAAGGTGCGGCTGCGCGACACGTTTACTTGGAACCTGCACGAGCGCATCGTCCACGTCGAGCTGTTCGCGTCGCAGCTCGTCGAGGACATGGGGCTCAAGCCGCCTGCCGCCCAGCCCGTCTTCGACCAGGTGGTTCACCAGATGCGGGAGCAGCTCAACGACTTCTACCCGCTCGTCTACTCGGACGAGGATGCGCTGGACCCGGAGCTGCCCTACGCCGCCTACAAGAACGACGAGATGCGCGTCCTTATCAAGCTTAACATCACCATCGGCCAGCACACCCTCGTCGACCAATTTGAGTGGGAGATCAACAACCCGTCCAACTCGCCTGAGGACTTTGCCGCCGCCATGTCTCGCGACCTGGCCCTGTCGGGCGAGTTCACCACGGCCATAGCCCACTGCATCCGCGAGCAGACGCAGCTATTCACTCGCAGCCTCTACAGCGTTGGCCACCCATTCGACGGCCGCCCCATCGAGGACCCGGACCTGGTCTCGGCCTTCCTGCAGACCCCCATGCCCACTGTCTTCCGCCCCCAGCAGCAGGCAAAGGACTACGCCCCCTACCTGTACGAGCTGTCCGACGCGGACCTCGACCGCAACGAGACCATCCTGTCGCGCGAGCAGCGGCGCCAGAAGCGCTCCATCAACCGCCGCGGTGGGCCCCAGCTGCCCGACCTGCGCGAGCGCCAGCGCACCATCCGCACCCTCGTCGTTTCGTCGACCCTGCCGGGTGCCGCCACCGATGTCGACGAGTCAAGGCTCTACAAGACCGTCATCAAGCCGAGTCGCAAGTCGCGCCAGTCGCGCGGCGACGGCGCAGATCTCTCCGAGTCCGAGGACAGCGATGACTCTGGCCCAGAATCCCCCGCCCCGACGTCCTTCCTCGCTCAGGGTACCGCCCGCACCAGGGGCATGCGCGGTGCTGCCTCGGCCGCCACCCACCGTATGGCCCACCTCGGCCGCTCCGAGACCCCCGACGCCCTCATCGAGGCCTCCACCACGCCCGGCCCCACCAGGGCCTCGCGCCGCGCCGCCCGCGACGACACTGAGGAGCCATCAGCCGGCCAACAGCAGCAGTTGCTCGTCACCGTTTCGGTCAACAAGGAGAAGCTGCGCAGACTCATGCGAGGTGACTACCGCGACGTCCGCGCCACGCCCTCCCAGCCCGCCACGCCCATCAGCACCCCGCGCATGCGCCAACCCAGCAACCCGCGCGCCACGATGCCCCCGCCGCCGTCCACACCGGCAGCCGCATCAGGTGCCTCGTCCTCGACCCCTCAACCCCCCAGCACATCCTCCTACACATACCCCCCTGGTCAGATTGGTCGTCTGCCAGCGCCACCCGTTATGTTGGGACAGCCACAGCCGCCGTCGGTAAGTTCTCGTCCTCTTCTCTCTGAACCTTGCTCACACAAGGCTATCAGTGAATGAATTCTACCGACCTGAACAAGCATGCTGACTGATTGACTCAAAACAGCCCCCTCCACCCGACTGGCTCGTTCAGGCCCTTCGTGACCTCCAAGTGCAGTACCCCAACGACCGCTTTGAGGCGACGATGAAGTACTCGTACCTCGACCCCGTCACGGAGCTGCCTTTGCAGAACAAGTCGATGCCCGACGGCGTTAAGCACGCATGGCTGCCGCGTATCCGCTGCCTGGACTGCCTGTCCAAGCTGTACACGCCCGGACCGGACATGTCGGCGCAGAAGTTTGAGGCCCATCTTAAGTTCTCGAGTCACAAGGAGACGGTGAAGAGAAGAATTGATGCGGAGGAGGCGCAGAAGCAACAGCAAGAGCAGGGGCAAGATCAGCAACAGCAACAGCAGGGATCGACGGCATTAGAAGGAGCGGAAGAGGAGTCATAGAGCGAGTGGAGCGAGGACAGCTGAATACTATGTGAGATGTTGGTTGGGGGGGGAGGGTTGGACTGGGGTTTGTACACTTGGGTTTCTGTTTGTTATATGAGTGAAGGGAGGGGAAGGAGGGAAGCTTGTTTTCTTCTTTTGGAAGGAGTTGGGTATTATCATCTTTCATTGCCAGTGTAATAACGACTACAAATGGTTCTTGCAGCTGCCGTGTGTCTTCATGAGTGAAGAAGTATATCCTCAATATAATCAAGAGGAGGATACCGTGAATGGCGGTTGCGGGCCGCCTGTGAAGGAAGGAGCGAACAAGAAGCGCCTTCTCGCCAGGGGTTGTGCCAGAGGCAAACATCCCACAGCAGTCAATACAAACGTGAATGTGAGTAAATGAACCTTGTTAGAGAGACGTTTGCACGTGAGGTGCTCGATGATCCTCGACTATAAGAACGAGATGCGTTGACGCCGCTCAAATCCCTCCTCTTTTCGCCTCCGTCATCTACGGGCTCAAGCATCAAGCTCAGGCCGATGCCCATGGCTATGCCGATGCCCTAGCCTATATTTTCACTTTCATCTCTCCACGCCTCGACCAACAGCTGTACGTCGACTTTGATCCGGCGGGTAGAGCACCTTTTGAAGATCGCCGAGTCTGCGGATAGGAAGGATTGAAGACAGTCAAGTGGCAATTGTGACTCCGCACCGGGGACATGAACAGCTGACCGTCAGCACGATGGGCCTGGCAACGAGTCCATCATTCTTTCAACATCGCATGGAAAACCTATTCAGGGGAGGGCTCCGCGAATACAAGCTCCGGCACCTTAATCGAGAAGGGAAGGCTCGGAGGACCGAGGCTGGCTCCTACCGCGGCTACCCCCCGAGATGTCTCGGCTACACCACGCCACTCTGTCCTGGGCATTGGCCTGACTTTGGCCGTGCCATGATGATGTCTTCCACGTCTTCGGGCTGGGACGAACTGTTGGCTCGCGCGATAAAACCAAGAGGTGAAGGCTGTGCTCCTCAGGAGGGCCATCGAGCTTTATACACACCTACTACTAGACTGGGTAGTGGCTAGAGCTATTTCCACTTTCTCTCTCGTGGACTCCCTTCTGCGTGGAACGCTACAAGAGGGACACTGGACAGTGGAAGGCCAGGCCAGGCCAGGCACTCCTAGATGCTGGATGATCCAATAGTTCGACTTGTTATCGTTCTTCGACCCGTCTCAATAGAGAAAGGACAGGGGCGTTACGAGCCATCATAGGTAGACAAGCTGTGTACAGACCAGAGCGCAGTAGTAATGAACAACGGACAACAGGAACATGGATATATGTATATTACAATATCATCTCATTTGCATACATTCTTCTCCCAAAGCACCCCTTCCCAGCAAGGTTAAGTTAACATCAAAATAATACGTCCATATAAAGAGTACCGGTATAAGAAAAGTAGCACATCCTCCTCCACCACCACCACCACCACGTCCATTATCTTATTCGTCATCATCATCCATCTCGGACCCCGACCGCCCGCTACTCCTCCTCCCCCCCCTACGACTTGACCTCCTCCCCGCAGCAGCCTTTGCACTGGTAGCCTTACCCTTACCCTTGGGCTCTTCCTCTTCCTCCTCATCCTCCTCCTGCTCCTCGTCATCTTCCTCAGCACCATCACCGTTAGCCTCCTCCCCATCAGACATGTTGCTGTCCTCGTCATCATCATCCTTGCCGTAGTCCCACTCGGCCACCCCGTCGAGCATCTCCTCCTCATCCTCATCGTCGTCCCTCTCCCTATAATTGTTCGAGACGTGCGCGCGGCCGCTTCTCCGGCGCTCCGACAGCGGCACAGCCGGCGACGAGGCCTTCTCCTTGCGCGGACGGGGCGCCTTAGCCTTCTTGGCCTTGGGGGTCTTGGGCTTGGCCTTTTCGCGTATCACCGTCTTGATCTGCCCCTGTGCGCGGGGCTTCTTGGCCGCGTGCTCTGACGACTCGTGCACCGACTTGCGCTTCTGTTGCTTGTTAGCACTCCATTATACTCGTTTTCATTCCCTATTTCTCCCTTTCCAACCCTCAAAGCGAGCGAAGCGAGGCCAGCCTCGCCGGCAGGAGCCGCCAGAGGCATCAATCACACGAGGCTGGGGGTGGGGAGTAGTTTGGTGTGGGCATACCTTTTTGCGTTCCTGAGCGCGTATCACGTCGTCGAGGCGCTCGTCCAGCTCGTCCGAGATGTACTGCTTCTTTGCAATCTGCTGGGCGACCTCGCTGGAGGGCAGGGCGGTGTACAGGCCGGTGGGCAGGCCCACCTTGTCGGGCCAGGCCTGGAAGCTCCAGCCCCTGCGCTCCTGGTACTTGCGGATGACGGCCTGAGCGAGGTCGCTGAGCACGTAGAGGTTGTCGCTCGCCTCGGGTCGGAGCGCATCACGCGTCTGCTTCACCCGCTCGGCGTACTTGTAGATGTGGGCGATGTTGGCCTCGCTCGCGACGGTGGATAGGTAGAAGAGGATGTACTTGGAAAAGTCCTCGAGGTCGTCGTCCGAGGGGCTGTAGTCCGGGTGGTGGGCCAGCAGGGGGATCAGCCGGCCGATCATGGCCTCCATGATCGTCTTCTTGTTGTCTGTGTAAAAGCGGGTGCGCGAGCGCAGCCAGGTCTCGGTGCGGGCCTTGACGTCGGCGACCGGCTCAAACGCCACGAGGAAGAGGATCGTGTAGAAGCGGGGGCGGAGACGGCCCCGCGTCAGATGGTTCTGCAGCTTGTCCATGAAGCGCCGGCGCACGTGGAACTCGCTGTCCTGCACCAGCTCGGCCAGCCGGTTGAAGTTCGCGGGGTCGAGGTGGTCGTCATAGCCCTTGACGGTGCACAGCTTCAGGATAGACTGGCCGGCCAGGAGGCGGAGGTGCTTGCGGTGGTGCAGCGGTGTTGTCGTCTTCTTGTCCTTGCTGTCCTTACTGCTGGCAAACTCTCCCTCCTTGGTGACAAACGTCATGAGCAATTTGAAGAGGGGCTTGACCCTGTCATCTGCGCCGGGCTCCTCAGCGTTGGCCACGGCGCGGTTAACGAGAATCTTGATGGCCAAACGCTTGGCCTGCAGCTCCTGGTCCATGTCGGCGTCGTTGACCCACTTGGGGTCGGTCTTGTCGTCGGCGGGGGTGCGGACTTGGCGCAGGATGTCGTTGATGGCAAACTCGGTGATGGTGTCGTCCGAATCGGTGGTAACGATGGGGGCCAGACGCTCGAGCTGGCTGATGGTGGCGAGCTTGTTGAGCAGGTGGGCGGACTGGTACTTGAGGTCCTTGGTGGCCTTCTGCAGCAGGTTCGTGGCTGTGACCTTGCCCTTGGCGGGGTCGGCGAGGAGCACGTTGACGGCGTACTTGGCAGCCTTGGGGGGCTGGCCGTACAGGGCGTAGCTGGTAAGGGTCTGGACGAAGGCGCGATCGGGCTGCACCTCGTCCGGGTATTTCTTGGCGTAGGACGAGTAAGCCTTGAGGATATCGACGACGCCCGCATCGTTGGTGCGCGTGGCCGAGGGCGCCTGGTCGGTGATTGTACGGCGTAGCTCCTCGCTGTGCGTCTTGAACAGGTCCGGGTTACGCGTCGAGATGTCGTTGAGAATGGCGTGCGCCACACCCGCGAAGCCGTCCTTGTCGCTCTTGGAGTAGTCCATGATGGTGGTCAGGTGGCTACGGTTGTACACGAGCGGACACGACCGGTACAGCAGTGGGATGACCGTGTCGAGCGAGGCCGCCGCGTTGCCCGACTGCAGTCGCGGGATCAGTTCGTGGATTGACCGTCGCACCTTTTGGAAGTCGCTCTCCGACTCGATGGCGTATTTGATGAGCTGGTACGCGCGGCGGTCGTTGAGCTTGGCCAGCTTCTGCATGTCAACCTTGACCTTGAGCGGGTCAGGGAAGTACGGCCCGAACCACTGCAGCGTCTGGTCCATCTTGGCCTTGGCCTTCTGCGACTCGGCGCTGGACGCGCCCCCGTTGAAGGCCTCGCACTGACTGACGAAGACACCCAGCGCCATGGCGAACTGCGGCTGCCGCGCCTGCATGGCGAAGAAGGCCCGCTGCGCCGCCGCGTCGAGCGACTTGACCATGAGCAGGATGCGCTCCGAGCGAATCGTGTCCTGCTCGGTCTGCGTCAGGCCACCCTTCTTCTCTGACGCCGCCTTGGGCTTGTTGTCCTTGCCCTTAAGCAGCGGGTACTTGAGCGGGATGAGGCACTCGAACATGACACGGTCGAGAAGCACGTTGAGGTCGGCGTCGTTTGCGTAGAAGGCGTTGATGATCTTGGACGGGATACCGTACAGGCATGCCGTCACCGCCGCTGCCTCCTGCCCGTCGGCCAGCTCGCCCGACCCCACGGCCCACAGCTTGGCCAGCAGCACCATGGCCTCGACGCGCACCGACGCGCGCTTGTCGCGGCTGCGGTCTCCGAGGTTGCCAAAGATGGTGCCCTGCTTGTCGACGCCGCCGCCGGCCCCCAGCTTGAGGATGATGTCGCGGAAGTGGAAGAGCTCAATCGCCTTGACGGCCGACAGGCGCACCTTTTCCTCGCTGTCGCACAGCTTCTCAGCCAGTGCCTTGATCAGCTCATTCTCCTCTACGCGGCTCAGCCCGATGCCGCCCGCCGACGTCGCCAGGATGTGCCCGCATGACGTCGCCCAGGCGGTACGGATGGCGCTGCTCTTATCATTCTTCCGGCCCACAAAGTTGCGGTACACGGGCGTGTGCGTCTGCGGGAACGATTGGGGAGAGTAGGGGGTCGTCAGGTCGTTGGCCTCAGAGGTGACAACCGGGTCGTCGAGCAGCCGCAGGGGAGGGTACAGCGTCGGGTCCAGAGTCGGCGGCGGCGGGGGCCCAGCGGCGCCGATACCGGCAATCATGTCGCCAATGGTCTCGGTGGCGATTTGGCGCAGGTAAACGTTGTCAGCCTGCAGCTCGGCATCGATCTGCGGCACGACATTTTCCAGGACCGTCGGGGCGGCGCGCCACAGCTCGCGGATGAGCAGATGGGCCTGGCGCAGGCTCTTGAGGTCGGCCTCAGAGGGGCCCGCATTGGCGTCTTCGGCATCATCATCGTCGTCGTCGTCGTCCTGGCGGCGGCCGGCGGCCTTGGTGGCGAAGCCCGACGCGTTGAGGATGACGTCGCCAAAGTACTGGCTCACGTAGCGGGCCATCTTGTCGGTGCAAGCGGTGCAGATACGCCGGGCCATGATGTAGGCAGGGGGCTCCGTCTTGTGCAGCAGAGTGGACTGGTTGGCGGCGCCGGCGGAACGGACGCCTCCAGGCGGGGCGGCGCGCAGGAACTGGCTGATGATGGCATCGATGACGCTGGCGGGGATGCTCCCGGGGGCCTCGTCGACGAGCTGGACGAGCATCTCGGTCAGGTGGAACTCGATGTCCTTGGCGACCTCCTCGCCCGTCTTGGACTTGGAGCTGTTGGAGACGCCGTCAAAGGTGGAGTTGAAGAGGCGCAGGAGCAGGTCGTCGGCGCCGTTGATGTCGGAGATGAGCAGGACACTCTTGACCTCGGTCAGGGACACGAGGACGTACTTGTTCTGGGTGTTGTAGGGGTTTGTCGGGTCATGTAGGGAAGGGAGGATATCCTTGACAAAGAGGCCAAACATCATCTTGTTGTCTTGTCAGCTGCGCACTTTGCAACACGACCACCACACCAGGAGGAAGGAAGCAAGCTGGGGATCTGAGGGACTAGAGAAAATAGAGACATACCTTGAGCTGATCGTCGGTAAAGGGGGCGTCCGGGACGAACAGACGCAGAATGTCGACGAGACAGCAGGCCGTGTAGGCCTTGACACCCTTGTCCTTGTGCTGAAGCAGGTTGCGGTGGGCGAGCTTCTCGGCGACGGGCTTTATCGACTCGAGGTCAACGACGCCCTGGTCAAACTCGGACAGCTCCTTGGAGAGGCGCTCGAGGCGAGCGACGAGGGTGGCACTGGCAATGGGCTTTGCGGGGCGCCACGACAGCTCCTCGTCAAACTGGAGGGATTGGAGCTCGCCGTCGTTTTCCTCGTCATGGTCGTGGTCGTGATCGTGGTCGCAATCGTGGCCGTGGACGTGCTCGCCGCCATTCTCATGCTCCTCCTCCTCGACCTCGGGCTCAGACAGCTCAGACGACGACGGCTCGGGGGATGGCTCGGGAGACGGCTTGGCGGCCTCGCGCGTCCTCGCGCGTCGACGCGCCATGGTGAATGCGCAACGTCTAGAAGGGGAACAATGGGAGGGATTCGCTCAGATCGGTCGGTGTGACTCAGTCCTGCAAACTCGAGTGATGCCGCAACAATGCGCCCGAGCTGGGGGGGGAGGGGGGAGGGGTCCGGTGGTGCAGGCAATAGAGCTTCCTTCTCTCGGCAAAGAAGAGGGCGAGAGGGGCGGGACGAAGGGTGTGGCGCGCGCGGGAAATTTAAGGATAGAATCACAGGGCGAGAATATCCAGGAGGGAATAATGGAAAAGTCGCGAGAGAGACGGAGATTGTGTGCGAGCGAGGATTTGTGCGTGCCGCGGGTTTTGTCGTGGTGGTGCGACGGGCTCGATTATGCACAAGAGATAATGGTGTGCGGATGGAGGAGGAGCGGGCCTCTCTTGCTAATATGCTGGCTGGCGGTCCGAGCTGGTGGGAGAGTCGAGACTCGGCTGGGAGAGGGAGAAGCGCGGTGACGCGACACGCGCTGTCCGCTGCTGTCCTACTATTATCAGCCATCAACGCCCCACATCCGATGCATCACATCCATGGCTACTACTACTAAGTATTCTATTCCTTTGTTCCTCTTTGCCCGATATTGGACTTTTTTTCTTTTCTTTTCTTCACTATCTGCTTCTCTTTCATTTCATTTCTGTATCTCCTCTGTCTCTTCCTCTGTGAGAATTGCATACTAAGCTACATAGCCTGATAGAGACAGCCCCCCGTTCAAGCAAACAAGGAGATACGGGTGCATATAAGATACCCGTCCCGTGTAACTCGTTGAAAACAGCCGGTACAATGCTCAAGAGAGTGCGTGTACTGATATAGTCTGCTCGTACTATCTCGAGATGGTGTTCATGTTTCGGCCCCACGCGGCTCGCCTGCCCAAGTAGCACAGCACAGCAGCACAGCTCAGCGTCGAGCAAACTCCATGATAATGGAGGGCTGGCCTCTGACTCTCCATCGTAGAAGGATAAAAGCAACATGAACCTCTTGTCCTCCTCGTCTGATGTGTTCAGGTTCTCTCTGTGTTGCTCTGTGTGTGTGTGTTGAATCTATATATCGTGCCTTCCTCGCCTCGCCGCATTTTGTTATACACGATATATACACGTCCCACGCGTCATTCACATCAGCTGCCATCTTTTTTTTTTGGCACTCAAACCTTTCTTTCTGATCTGATTTTCCAATCAGTGCAATCCCCCCATTCGCCCTTGGTGGCATATAGCGCGTTTCCTTGACAGCTGCCCACCAATTCTGACAGCTGCCAGCAGTGATTCCCCCCAATTCATCAGAATTAACAATTCCCGCCCGCGTGGGAATAAATTCTGCCTCCTTCCCTCTCTGATCCAGGACCTTTTTCTTTCTTTCAACCTCCTTCCTTTTCTTCATTCTCCAAGCAAAAGTCGGAAGCCGCTCGTTTCTCTCAACCGTCTTCAACATCAAACCTTAGCCCCTTTTTCGACTACATCCCAGTCAATAACATCCTCCATCACCCACAAATCGTTCAGAACAAAGAGTCGTTCATGAAAAGTGAGTTCTCCTGCAAAAATCACACCTCCGAGTCCCTTCTGATCCCTCTGATCCCTCTAGTGTTCGCCACCAACGTCTCCCGTGTCGGGCAGATCCCCAAGATCCTCGCTCTCGGCGGCCTTGTCCTCGCCGTCTCTGCCATGATCAAGGGCGGTCTCGCCTCTCCCACCGAGACTCTCGGCACCGATGACCGTGGCCTCGTCAACCGCGAGTACGACCCCGTCGACCATCTCTCCGATCTCATCGCCGTCTGGCCCGCCACCACTATCCATGCCTCCACGTCGTCCATCACCAACGGTTCCAACGATGCCATCATTGTCCCCATCTCGTGAGTCCATCCATGCTCAGCCCATCCATGCTCAGCCCATCCATGCTTAGCCCATCCATGCTTAGCCCATCCATGCCTCCATGTCTTCATACCACACTGAATCATTCTCTGACAACTTCAACAGTACTCACACGGAGACGCTCTACAGCACCAGCAGCTTCCGTCGTCCCACTCCCATGAGCACCCACCTGCCCCACTGCATCATCGAGTTCACCACCACCACCAAGACCAAGACAGTCTTCTCGACTGTCACCATCGCCAGGCCCGTCCTGACCTCCACCGCGTTGGTCACCGACACCTTCATGTCCCGGCCTCCCATGCCTGCCCCCACTGGCAGCGACATCTCTTCCTCTTCTGATGTTTCCACCTCCACCACAACTACCACCACCACGACCGTTTACGTCGACGACAACGGTAACCTCATCACAGGCAGCTCCGCCGTCATCATCCCCTGCCACGAGTCTACCACCCCCTCTGTCAGCGGCAGCGGCAGTGCCTTCCAGCCCATCGAGCCGGGGCCTTACCCCACCGTCAACTCCTCCGGGCTCATCTTCCCCACGGGCTTCTCGGACTCTCCTGGTCCCACCGCCGGCACCGTCACCGATCTCCCTGTGCCGGCGCCCACTTCGACGGCTCCGATTACCTCTAATGGGTACATGAGCGTTGCTGACACCGGCTCCGGTCTGATGATGTGTGTTGCTGTGCTCGTCGCCATGGCTGGGTATGCTCTGTGAGGAACTCGTTTCTTCTTGCTATGTAACTCAAGGGGGTTAGAAAGGAAGGAAAAAGGCGTTATGGATGAGTGGAACTAGGTACCTTTTGTTCCATCTCTTTTCTTTGTTTCTTTTTGGGCGCGGCGTCTGTACAGGTAAAAAAGGATTCGGCTTCAGAGGAGAGAACAATGGCGATATGCCATTTCTCACAAGATCAAACACATGAGCAGTAATCAAAGACAGCTTAAACATGTATTACCGCCGCCTCAAGTGACAGACCTTTGGGTCGACGTGAAAAACGAGAACAAGTGTTGATACAAACCATCCAAACGCCTCAAGCAATCCAGCATTACAGACGCCTCCATCACCTCCCCCCTCTGGCCTGCCTAGCCTTCCAGCTATCCCTGATGCGCCCAGCCGCCCTGTAGAGATCCTTGTCGGAGACCCTATCGCGGATGCTCTCGAGGACGCTAGCGACGGTGCTCCGGTGGTTAGCCTCGTGCTTGTCGTCTCTGAAGCGGACGATGCGCCAGCGGCCCTGGTCGTCCTGGTTGCACTCGACTATGCGGTCGTTGAGGGGGTCGCCGAGCCCCTTGAGAGTCTCCCACTCGTCCTCAGTGATGTAGACGTCGGCAAAGGGGTCGTAGATGGCAGAGTCGCCATTGCCGCCGCCAAAGACGAAGAGCTCCGACTTGGGGACGGAGTCGTAGTCGACAAATGGCTCGAGGATGCCGTCGGCGCGCTCCTCGTCGGTGGGCTCGACGGTCGGGAAGCTCAACTTGAGGCGGCAGTCAACCGTGTTCTCTTCCGGGGGCTTCCACTTGAGGATGTGGGGGTCGGTGCCGTGCTTGTAGGGAGTGTTGCGGCAGGTGAAGATGAGGCCGTCGTTGCCGTGGGTGAGCGAGGGGAGCACCTGCTTGAACATCATCTCGATACCGTAGGCGAGCTGGAAGGGCTTCATCTCCATGAAAAAGGGCTGGTACTGCCGCTCGGCGGGGAACTCCTTGAACAAGCGCTTGTACGGCGTGAAGAGCCGCTCATTGACGTAGGCGAGCCGCTTGTCCAGCGTGCGGTCCATCAGCGGCTGCCCATCCATCACCAGGCAGTCGAAGATGAGGAAGCGTGGCTCCCGCATCCCGTCCCCCACCGTGTCCCAGACCAGCTCCCCGTCCGTTAGAGTTTGCACGTGGAACTGCTCGTGATTGCCCGGCACCGGGAAGTGCAGGTTCCGGTTGTTGACGAACCAGTAGTCGTTCTTGCGGTCGATCAGGTAGTGCGCCTCCTGGCCTGCCTCGTCCGCCGTCGAGTACAGAAGGTAGCGGATTCCGTCGGACTTTTCGCACACGTAGTAGCTAGTACACACGAGATTAGCCTCGGCACACGCTCGTTTTCCATCTTTGCTTTCTTGATGTTGTTCTCCATGCTCCATCCAGCTTGCACCCTCCCTCAGGGAAACTTACTCCTGCCGCGTCAACTCGTCCAGATGCTGTCGTGAAAAGCTCACTGGCTGCGCCCCCGGGAACCCCAGTTGATTCCGCTCCAGAAGATCCGCCACCTCGCGCCGCATCGTCGACAGCACCGGTCCTTCGGCCTTGACTCCCGGCTCCGAGATGGATGTGACGGGGCCATCGGTGGGCGCCATCGTCTCGTTTGTCCCAGTCGCCGGCCGCGTTGTTGATCGTATCAGAGAGAGAGTGTGTGTATGTGTATTCGTACTCGTGTGTAGGCAGCCCTTCAGATGTGCCCTGGGTTCATGCTGCCCTCGTTACGTCGTTGTCTTGCGTGGTTGAGGTAGCGGGTTGCGATCTTTGCGACAGACGTTGCGCCGCTGGCACTATGACAATCACTCCCCACCTTATCGATAAGAAACAGCTCCGACCAACCCAGAGATGATCCGTGCGTAGACTGTGAAGATGACGATGACTTTTCCTGATGGACCTACGGATTCAAGATAATGAAAGATGATGATTCCTCTATGTGAAAACCTCTCTGGTAATCTCCCTGATAAGCTTCTTGCTCCTGCCCAAAGTTTAAGCTCTTCGCAATGTACCTCCCCTCCTAATCCTCATTGCAGCTGCCCCGGGCAATTCCTCTGACTAACCCCCAAGCATCAACCGTACATCTATCTGCAGGTACACGAATGGAAAGACGGATATGACAAATTTGAATGCACGTTTTATTCCCTGTTTGGCATCAACTATGTTTTAGTTCTCTTTTTTTTTTTCGCTTTGCTGTTGTGGCTGTTGTTCTTCTTCTTCTTCTTATTTTAACTCCTTTGTTCTCTTCCACTGGCTATCTGTACCTGGATCAGCACCATGCCGCCATGATCCCGGTGTTCCTTTTGCAAGTACGTTTTATTGAAATAATTAGGCTCTTTAATACCTTGAATACCACCGTGATCAATCAATGGAGCTGCCCAGTGTAGAGCGTCTCTGAAGCTAATATCATCCTTGACCTTTACCTCTCGTCTATCTTCTCAACCTCAGCCCTGGCCTCCTCCCATTGCTGCTTGCTCTTGTTGGCCCATTCGATTTGACTCTTTGCATAAGCCAGCTGTCATGTCACAAAATGGTCAGTATAAGTCCAGTACATGTAAGAGATAGAGAGTGTCGGGGATAAGCATACCATGTACTTGCGCAAGTCATCCTCCTTGTCCTGCTGGAACCGCTTCAGGTCCTTCAAGACGCTGGCACTCGCGTCCTTTACATCTCTCTCCGACGCAACTTGGGCTTGCTCCAGCTGGCCTATGGACTCCCTCGTCTTTCCAATAGTGTCGCGTCTGGTCCTCTCGGGGTCCACGTCAACCACACCTTGCACGGCGTGACGGATGGGACCAAAGATTCTGTTCGTGATGGAGTTGCTACTCGGCATCTTCCTGTGAGACAAGCTCGCACGCCTCTCGGGGAGTCCCTGGCTGGCCGACGGCGGAGATCCGCGAACCTCGGCCTGGTTAGGGAAGTCCGAATCGATGGATTCCGTGTCATCCTGGCCGTCCCTCCGGCCCTGGGTCCCAGGCTCCTTAAGGCTGGTCGACCGCTTCGGCGGCGGTGAGATCTGCTGGCTACTGGACAGGTACTGCTCAATACGTCGCGCCTCTTGCTCGCTCCGTTCCAACTGTTCCAAGAGAGTCCTCTTCTTATTGAGCTCGTCAGATGTCAGGTCTTGCTGTATCCGCTTCTGGGCCCTGTAACGTAGCACGCTCCTAACCACTCCTGCGAATTGGGCACTCTCCCTCATGGGCTCCGCAAAGGTCGCCCCTAGAGACCCGGACAGCTCATCAGTCGCCAGGTAGGATATATCGGCGGCCTGACCGACGCGTTCGATGGCTGGCCCTAGCGAAGGTGCTTGCTCCGACAAAGCAAATGCGTTGTACTTGGATCCTAGTTCGCATAGGTCCGACGCTAGGGCTGTCAGGTGACTAAGTGTGCGACGATTGACCTTCTCCATGGGGCCCGTGAGTAGGCTCTCGAGCTCCTTGATGGACGCCTCGTATGCAATAAAGTACGTGTCCAGGTCTTGTTCACTGAGGTTGTTGGGAATAGGCGCGCCGGGACCCGCTCCTTCTGTCTGGTAGGTGGACGCAGAGAGATCGTGTGAGCCTGCCCTGAGCTTGGCTGAGCTGGAAGGTACCGGGAGGTAGTTGTGGGCGGCTGTTGGGTTCGCGGTGTCCAAAGGAGGAGCCTTCAGGATTGACTTGGGGATGGACGATACAGGGTGGGAATGCATGACCTCGTTCTGTCCAGCTAGTTAGATGTCGCTCTTGATTCAGTACAACGGTGGCAAGACGTACCCAGCTAGCATTAGGATCAAGGAACCTCCACCAAACGCCGTCTGTCCGTACACTTTCCATCCTGCGGCAGCGGTTCAGGAACACTGCGAGCATACGCTTTCGTAGGTCGATAATCTGCTGTTCCTGCTTCCCGTTGGTCTGCCTTGTGGCATAGTCGGCCATGGTGTGCTTCTCCGGAATAGGCGGGATTATGAGCGTAGGATGTAGTCGCGTAAGCGCGTCGCGGAGAGAGGCAAACTCGGAGTAACGGCGACGTACTTCAAGGTCCTAGTATCATGAGTTAGCATGTTGGGGGGGGCGACAGGAGAGTGGGAGCCTAGGGTGCCGTACCCCCGTGCGGATAGTGTAGACAACGTGCCTACCCGCGCCTTCGGAGCCCTTTCCAGCGTCGGTGATGACTATGGACAAGCCAGGATTCTCGTAGAGGATCTGCTCGATGCGACTATCGTAGCCGCCGGGCTTCCGCCTGGGGACAGGCTCGCTGGTAGCGACGTCGTCGTCGTCGTCATGGTCGCCAAACCCACCACCATGGCTATCATCCCCCAGGCTCAGCCCCGAGGAGGCGATGGGCCCCTCGTCGTCGCTCGTCGACGTAGGAGTGTGCGCGCGTTCGACATGGCCGACTAAGAGATCCCAGAATGTTAGCAAGGTCCGTTGGTACTCTCGAGGCTTTCAGCCGGTGAGGCTTTCAGCCGTTGCCGTCTACTCTGCCAAGGGAAGGGGCGCTAGCTCACAATCATGCGAGGTCGGAGAGGTCGGGGAGGTCGGATTCAGGGAGGACGAGGTCTGGGAATCACGGCGGTCAAAGCTAGTTCCGTACGGATTGTTGTCCTCGTCGTTCCACATGATGGCGATGTTTAGAGGTCGGATGTTGGTGGGGACTTTGTCGCTTGGCCGCGGTGACGAAGAGCTGGGGGCGGGGTGGTTTAATCCGCTGCGCCTGCTTCTCTAACCAAGAGCTCTGACGTTGCTGCAGTTGCGTAGTTGCGACTGTAACACTGTAGCAGCGCGCCCTGGTTCAAGCCAAGTTTGGTCCGCCTGTGGAAGAGGCCGAACGGCCAATGAAAGAGGAATATACTTCCGTATTAGTGGGTCTCACAGGAAGATACAGCGTCCGCGGCCCCTCTCGCCTTCCCAGCCTCCATTCATGACAGCCCCGGCCAACACCACGGCCAACAGTGCACCGGCCCCTATGACGACGCCTGGAATCAGCCCCAGTCCAGCACCTCTTTACCTCCAGCTCAACCTCACCTCTGCGCTAGTACCTAGTATTAGTACTAACGTACTAGTAGTAGTAAGCATGGATGTTTGCAGCGGAAGCCATGAATTCCATGGGGCCGCCCATCTCTCTCTCTCTCTTTATGTTTTACTCGTCTTCACGCGAAAGAATTACGCTACCGAAACCTACCAAATATGTCTCCCATGAGGCAGGCACTGGATACAATGTCAATCGCCTGGGCGCTCATTCATTTTTCACGGGAATGGTGAAAGAACAAACGTAAACGACATGACAATTGAGGGGCCCCTCTGTTGTGTGAACGAATGAAACAACACTGGTAGCCCAGAACATCGAGATGACCTGACCGTGACACTTTCCGTGTAACAAAATGTCCAATGATTGTACGCCAGTACGCGTACGCTGCATTATGATCTGTAACCAGAGGACGATACATATGGACAGAACCAAGTCCGGTTAGGTCACCCAGCGGCACAAGACGAATGAGCGTAGCAACCGACCGCCAAGAATAGATGCCTCCTTGGCCATATGGGAAACGGACGACAGATTGAGGCCATCCTGGTCGAATAATCGGACGAGCGTTTTATCCCATGATATGCATACTCAGAGATACTAGGAGTAGCCACAGTGCCCAAGTGCAGATAGATACTCGCAATGTCGATAGTGACTTTGTCCAGCAAATTCCATTGATTCATTATACAACAATATCCTCGGCATCCCGACCCCCGAGGAAACAAGGCTTCTTGAAATCAGATCTAACCGCTGCTCTGGCCCATTTGACAGTAACCTCCCTACCCCAATATACTGCAACGTTGTTCAGGCAAGGGGGTAGGACGGCTCGGCAATGGCCTCGATGTGCTTGCGGTTATGCTCGTGGGCCTAGAGAGTCTGTTAGCTGGAAATGTCGTAGATGCTACTTCTGTAGGACAAGAAAAGATGGACTTGAAGGGATGTTCCCAGGCAGCTACTCACAAAGGGAAGACCGCAGTAGCCGCAGACAGCAATCTCGGGCTTGTCCGTGTTGATAAAGATCCTAGGGTGTCCAGTAGGGCCACCTCCGCCGTCGCATGACACAACGCGGTCGTGTGTCCACCGCACAGGCTGCTTGTGAATGAGCTCCATCGCAGAGTCGGGTTGAGGCTACCATTGGACTTGTCAGTACATGATAAAAGTTGGCCAGCCAGCCAGATGATAACAACTGGGTCAGTTGGGCGTGTGGGGTGAGGGGTGCGTGTAAGTACCTGGAGATCGAAATCGGTCTGCTCGAATCGGGGACCCGTCATGGCCTTTGATCGAGGCTGCTGGCTACGGGACCAGATGCCCAGACGGTTGGGGGCCTGGTTAATCTCGACAGGCTTGTCCTCGTCGACGGGAGCGGGCGACGTCTGCTTAGCCGAGGAAGGCACGGAAGACGAGGACGCCTCGAGCTGGCGGGCGGAGACGGAAAAGGTACGGCGAGAGGAGACACGCAGGGTGCGCGCCATGGAGGAGACGGCCCTCAATTGAGACGAGGCCATGATGGACTGGACGATGCGTACAGAGAGCTGTAAACTGACGATGGGAATCCTAACCGAGAGAGACGACTACTCCAAGGTTGGGGTTGCGACAATATGGGGTAGTAATGGGCATTGGCGGAAATTTGATTGATCCGTGTCGGCCCACCTCTCCACCACTCCATGGGGTGACTGGGGCCCCTAAAGCCCCCCACTGTATTCTTCTTTTTTACCGGGCCGGGCAGGGCAGTACTAGCGCTTGAGCGGCTGGCTGCGTTGGGCGGGCCTGCCGCAAAACTTTGGCTGCTCAATTTTCTCTTTGGTGGCAGCAGCAGATCTGCACCGCTACACATTACAACAACCCGTCCCGCGATAACAACGACAACGACAGCGACCAACACACCTCCCAACATGGCACCAGAAACACCAAAGGGTGTCTCTTCGAGACTCCTCAGCATGAAATTCATGCAGAGGGCTGCCGCCTCCGCCGCCTCGACGCCCGGCTCCGACAGTGACGCCTCAGCCAAGAAGAAGCGCAAGCTCGACTCGGACGACCAGTTCAGCGCCAACATCGACCAGGCGTCCATCCAGGCCGCCATCGACGAGCGCGAGGCTAAGCGTCAAGCTGCCATCGACAAGCACGGCGGCAATGACACGCACTGGGTCCTCGGCGCCGATTGGGGCAACAAGAAGGCAAAGGCGTCAAAGCAGCAACCCGCCAAGGAGCCCCGCCGCGTCGTCTACGTCGGATATGGCGATGCCGGCCCATCATCGGACGACGAGGCTGACGCTATCGAGAAGCCCGCACGCACCTCGACGAAGGGCTATGCAAAGTCCAAGGAACCCGTGGGCACCCCCCCTCCCCATTCGCAGTCACAAACGCACGCCGATGTGCCGCCAACTAACTTCATCTAACCAGGAAACCGATCCCAAGGACGAGGAGTCTGGCTCCAGTGAAGAAGACGATTCCGACGATGACGACCGATTCAGGCGCAGCGGCAGGTCGCAGGGCGAGGGTAACAGCCGCACCCGCTCGCGATCGAGGTCGGAATCAAAACCTTCGGCTCAGGCCCTCAAGGCCAAAGAGTTCCGAGATAAGCGAAAGAAGAAGGAGGTCAAGCTCAACAAGTTGACTTCCATCTCCTCATCGGGAGGCAATCAGTTCGGGTCACCCACCAACAGCAACAACAAGTCGCTCAGCTGCTTCAACTGCCAAAAGACCGGACACAAGGCTTCTGACTGCCCCAGCAAGGGATCAAGAGGATCGAAGCGAAGCTAAAAGGTTGCTGCCAACGACAGCAACACATGAGAGCTTTCGTCCCAGAACTTCCCGGCCCTGGGGCAGGCTCGGCCTAGACGAGATGCTTGGGAAACGAGCTTGTCTGTCCATGTCTGCCCACCTTTGGGCTTCATGGCTGCCCAAAACTGCCTAAACTGCGTTTCCATTCATGCGTATACGTGACAGCACTGCAGCCTATGCAGACCGGTGTAAAGGGGGGGTTCATGCTTTTCTTGGGAGTTAACTCTTCCTTGAATATTGTATCCCGACTTTCAGGTACATTCAGGGGTAGATGCGGTATAGTAGGGACCCTGTGTCTCGAATCTCCTGTTGTAAACCCCGCGGAGCGTACATAAGGAACTTGTACGGACAAGTGTAAACCCCCATCCTCTTGGTCCTTTGGTCCCTTCCCATCCCAAGATTATACCATAAACTTCGTCTCTTACGGCCTGTATGATCTTCACCAGGAGCATATGAGCGGCCTTGCACTTGGGGGTTCTGCGTAGCAGCCTCCAAGGCGCATATGCACACGGTGTAAGCAATCCTGCATACTAGTACTTAGTACTACTAGATAGATACCCAATAGACTACCTCACGAACGATATTCATACTACACAATCTAATATCTCTAATATCGAGCACGTTACACTTCCTTTGATTAACTTTGACGACGACGTTTGATTTTACTATTAGTGGGGAGGCGGGCGAGTGATTAAGGGTCCAGGTCCCGGAGCTCCACCTCCGATTCTCGCAGACCTGCAATAGAGCTGTACCATGCAGCCACAAACTGCACCACAACATCAATCTCGCAACGTCGCTGCGGCGAGGCGCGTCCAACCTCTGAACAGCAACGAACCGAATATCCTTCCATATCGATCGCGAGAATGCTTGTGGACACGTTCCTCAAGAGCCAAGGGCCGCTCCCGAAAATCCAAATGAGCATGATTAGCCCCGAGGAGTACCAAGAGGTGGTCAAAGTGTACAATGAGGTCTACGCGCCCGGCCTGCACGCCTTCTTCGAGACGCAGTGGTTCTACTTCTCTGACAACGGGCCCGTACCCTTCACTGTCCTAGGCATCGCGTACCCGCCCATGGCCTTGCTCCTCCAGGCCATCGATGGTATCTCCGTGACGGACCGCCACCGGATGCTCTACTCGAGCACCCTCGAGCGGCGGCTGGTGTGGGCACTGGCCGGGCTCACCGTCGCCACCGCGACGTCCATACCCGGACAGTGCCGGACACCTACGGCCATGCTACCGCCCGAGAACGACCCCGCCGTAGCCAAGTCGCGGTTCCAACTCGTGAGCGCCCTCCTTAGCGGGACCCTCACATTCGGGAACCAGGCTGCCCGGCCTGTCAACGACGCGAGGCAGCCGCACCGCGTGCGCGAGATGGAGTTCTGGTACACGCTCGGCGAGTTCCTGGCAGTCTATCCGAAGGGGACGGAGGAGGAGCGCGACAGGGCGCGCGGCGACGCGCTCGTCAGGATGCGCCGGCTGCTCGATGGACGCGAAAATAGAGATGTCATCTACTCCATTGCTGTGGCGAGGTACTACGCGCCCCGATATAACATGGCCGAGGCTATGCTGGCAAAGTACCATCTCCCCGAGGACGACCCGCGCAACCAGGCTGTCGTCGCGTCAAAATTCATTCTGTCGCAGGCTCAGCCTACAGGGGGGACGACAAATGTGGTCCGGTGTATATGCGACCTCGCCGGCCAGATGTACGTTTCCCCAGGGCACAATATTGGAGTTCCGCCTGGCCTGCAGTGAGGCCAACAGACAACGGGAAAGGAAACCCGACCATGGTAGTACCGTGATCCTGGTTAAAGCATCTGCTACATAGATGACAGTTTCTGATGTCTCCGGGCTCTCAAGACCCGGATTACACGGTCACTTGGACGTCAATGGGCGTCCTCGAGAAAGTAGTCAAGTAGAGGACATGCAGAGGCTTAACTATATCGCTGCTTCATCTTCATGCCTATCTCAGACGGAGGAACGCCGAGATATATGCTGTGTAGCAGCATGTGCGTAGCCCTTCGGCCTCTTATGATGCTCCCCCTGCTAGTCTACATGCTGCTCAAGCAGTAGGCAGGGTGGTGACATTGCACAAACTGATTCCTGGGCCTGAGTGCCCGAGCCAGCATATAGGCCTGCTTCAAGACATCGGTCTAGTTCCTATAGCCTTCCACCTCGACATGCCGCCTCCTAAAACAGAACTTCTGCATATGTGCATCTAGAAAGTAAGAATGTCAAGTCAAAGAAAATCTATGCAACTCACTACCCCAATGACATCAGAGCCTATAGGTATAATATATATTCATTGAAGTCGAAACTGGACTCAATAGACATCCTGTCCCAGGCTGGTGTTGACAATCGAACAGGCGACGCGTTGAGATTCAGACAATACCAGTTTGGACCTCAGTGAAATGTTGTGATAACCTATACCGTCCGTCGCGGTATATGCAATTGCAGTTCAATCCTTCATCAATATACGAGTCGATTGATATAAAACACTTCCATGATTTAAATCTGCAGACCAACATGTCAGAAAGAACACGGTCAATTTGCAGAGAGGAGAGTGCACTTATACGAGGAGGATGAGTAATCGGGTGGATTTATGAGATTAGTCGGTATTAAGCATCGGTTATTTGAATGCGGAGGAAGCCCGCAACAGTCTGGGGGACTGGGGCCAGTAGTAGATAATACAAGGCTCGTGATTGGGTCGGAGTGGCGAAAATAATGGTCCGAACCCACTGCCCGCGCCAAAACCCCCAGATTGGCCGAGTGCCCACACCAAGAGTGGTGTGAGTGTCAGTGTGCCAGGTTGGCTTGCCGAGCGAGATCAATAATATCGCCTATCCAATTCCATCACAGCCGTGTGCCATTCAATCGACTCTGTCCCCGCCATTGACGCCGCGGGAAAGAGGTGTTCACATCAGGGATACCTTTTTGTCTTAATTGGTTATTCCAGTTCTACCTGACGACAGCCTCTCTCTCTCTCTAGTCCCTTGCTTTCCCCACACTCTCTCCAGCACTCCTCCTTCTCCGCAATGGCCTCCGCCCTCCACAGGATAGCCGGCAGCGGTGCCAGGCGGATAGTCGCCTCAGCCGGAGCCGGCAGCTTTGTCCGCAGCAGCCCGGCGACGCTTGCTGCTGCTGCCCGTCCTCTGTCGACGACACACACCCGCCGGTACGCCACGCCCGAGGCGGCCCCGACGCGGCTGGTTCCCGTGAGCGAGGACTTCTCCACGCCCGACGACCTGTACAGCGCCGAGGCGGAGCGCGAGGGCGCAGGCGGCGCCCACCACCCCAAGTCGCGCGAGAACTCGGTCGACGACCGCAAGGTCAGGCACTATACGGTCAACTTCGGACCCCAGCACCCGGCCGCCCACGGCGTGCTGCGTCTGATCCTCGAGATCAACGGCGAGGAGATTGTCCGCGCAGACCCTCACGTTGGCCTGCTGCACCGTGGCACCGAGAAGCTCATCGAGTACAAGACCTACCTCCAGGCCCTGCCCTACTTTGACCGTCTCGACTACGTCTCCATGATGACCAACGAGCAGTGTTTCTCCCTCGCCGTCGAGAAACTGCTCAACATCGACATCCCCGACCGCGCCAAATGGATCCGTACCCTCTTTGGCGAGCTGACGCGCGTCCTGAACCACCTTATGTCGGTTCTGTCCCACGCCATGGACGTCGGTGCCCTGACACCCTTCCTCTGGGGTTTCGAGGAGCGTGAGAAGCTCATGGTATGTTGTTGATGTCTCTCCATGGCTCTCACTGTACACATATGTGGTTAATATGTGAACTGACACCAATGGCTATGTAGGAATTTTACGAGCGCGTCTCTGGTGCCCGTCTTCACGCCGCGTACGTCCGTCCCGGCGGAGTCTCCCAGGACATTCCCGTCGGTCTCCTCGACGACATTTACCAGTGGGCGACGCAGTTTGGCGACCGTCTTGACGAGACCGAGGAGATGCTGACGGACAACCGCATCTGGGTGGAACGCCTGCGCGGCGTGGGCGTCGTCACTGCGGCCGATGCCCTCAACCTGTCCTTTACCGGCCCCATGCTCCGCGGTTCCGGTGTTCCCTGGGATATCCGCAAGTCGCAGCCCTATGATGCCTACGACCAGGTCGAGTTCGACGTCCCCGTCGGCTCACACGGTGACTGCTACGACCGCTACTTGATCCGCATGGAGGAGTTCCGCCAGTCCCTGCGCATCATCCACCAGTGCCTCAACAAGATGCCCCCGGGCCCCGTCAAGGTCGAGGACTACAAGATCTCACCCCCGCCCCGTGCCGCCATGAAGGAGAACATGGAGTCCCTCATCCACCACTTCCTCCTCTACACAAAGGGCTACGCCGTGCCTCCCGGTGACACCTACTCGGCCATTGAGGCCCCCAAGGGTGAGATGGGCGTGTACCTCGTTAGTGACGGCTCAGAGAGGCCGTACAGGTGCCACATCCGCGCCCCCGGCTTCGCCCACCTCGGTGGCTTCGACCACGTCTCCAAGGGTCACCTGCTCGCCGACGCTGTCGCCGTCATTGGTACCATGGATCTGGTGTTCGGTGAGTTTTATTCTAACCCCCCTCTCCTCGATTCTTTGCTCTTTGCTAACCCTCTTCTACAGGCGAGGTCGATCGGTAAAAATGTTTGAAATGTGCGTGCTGCTTACTAGAATGGGTTTCCTTTATTTTGTACCATAGCTAGAGGGGAATAGTCGTAGATATAGTGCCTCTCAGCGATAGTTGTGCTCCAATGCAGTTTTTCTTTTCACTGCCCCAAACGTGCTTTGCCGGGATACTAAGCTTGTTCATCTTTCGTTCAGCCCATGACATTCTTGCTACCAATACTTATAGTGGTCTAGGCTCTCTAAGTAATACAGTTTGTTATTTCTAAAATTATACAACATGACAAAGATACACTGCTAGTATACATCGGCGAGACGGATCCCGAAGCCTAGGACACCTTGGCCCCATTCCCAGACGCCTGCTCCATGAAGAAGTTCTTCAACGGTCCCAGGGCGTTGGCGGCCCTCAGGCCGATGGACCTCAAAGGCACGAGCGGTCCGCTCTCGACTGAATACAGCTTGTGGAGCTTGTCGCAGACGCCCATAAGGACGTGGTTGGCAGCGTAGCGCTCGGCGTTGTACGGCTCAAGCCACATCTGAGTCCCAAGGTCCTGGCCGTGCGAGACGGCGTACTCAATCGTCTTCGCGAGGCTTTGCACGTCGCCCTGACCTTGGTTGAGCCCCTGGCCTGCGAGCGGGTGGATGGTGTGGGCGGCATCGCCAACGAGGGCCACGCGCTCGCCAACATACGTGTCAGCGTGACGCAAGCGGAGCGGGAACGAGGCAACGCTGCCCTCCTGGACACCCACAACAGTCTGGGGAAGAGATTCCGGGTCGTATGACGTGTGCTGTTCCCTCCACGCAAGCTCCTCGCTCTGGCCGCCCTCGGTCAGCGTGTGCATGTAGGCGAGATCGACGGGCCGCAGGCGGAAAGCCGAGTTGACGAGGGCGATAAAGTCCTTGGCAGGAAGCTTCTTCAGGAGGGCCGCGTTCTCGGGTGTCGTCGACCACACCAGTGTCGCCTGATTCCCGGGAAGCGGGAGCATGGCGGCGGGGCCCGTGGGGAGGAACCGCTGGTACGCCGTCTTGGTGAAGTCGCCGCCCCAGCCACTGCCCTCGAGCTGCAGCGTCGCCACGACGCCGTGCCGCCCATAGTCCCACCCGCGCGACTCAATGCCAGCAAACGACCGAACAGGACTGTTGGCACCGTCAGCGCCGACCAGCAGCCTAGCCGTGATCGACTGCCCGCTAGACAGCTGGACGACGGGCCACTGCCGCAGGTCGTAGTCCTCCGTCTCCTCGCCAAACTCGATGGTTTCCACCTTTGACTTGTCAAAGACATCGACGCCACCCAGCTCGTGGATGCGCTTCAGCAGCCCTGAGACGAGATTGGCGTTCTCCGTCATGTACGCAATCGTCTTGCCTGACGCCGCCGCGGGCTGCCAATCAAACTCGATGCGAGCGTCCGTTACACCATCCCACACCTG
This sequence comes from Geosmithia putterillii, assembly GCA_900188575.1. Classification (NCBI taxonomy): domain Eukaryota; kingdom Fungi; phylum Ascomycota; class Sordariomycetes; order Hypocreales; family Bionectriaceae; genus Geosmithia; species Geosmithia putterillii. Next base: position 411,082 of record FYEU01000301.1, on the reverse strand, counting down.
CATCTCGTGGTATTCCTGGATACGGCCACGCTGCAGGTGCGGCCATGCGCCTATCGAGTCGAGAAAGTGAGCCGACGAGGGCGTCAGGGAGCTGCACCGGTTCGAGAATTGGTCGGCGGGGAGGGAGAAGGCGGTTGCTTTGGCGAGGTCCTGAGCTTCGACGAGGGCCACGCGCAATCCGGAAGTGACGGGGTTCGCTCCTGTTCAGTACCCATTAGATATCTAGAGCTAGGGAAGCAAGGAAGTACGCATCAATGGCATGGGTTAGAGCTCACGGAGAGCTGCGAGAAGACTGAGCCCGGCTGGGCCGCCACCAACGCAGACTACATCGTAAATGTCGTTGGTCCGGGTGGAATAGGCGCGGCTAAAGGTCTGGGAGTTTCGAGTGCAGCTCCGGCAGACAAAGGGGCTGCTTCGCAGCACGGCACGCATCGGAGCCATATTGCCTGCACCGTGGGTTGTTTGAATAGGATCAGCCTCCCATGACTTTTACATGGAGTAAAATGAAGCCACCGGAGGTCCATCAACGGCCCATGTGGCGTTCACTATTGTGGCGCTAGCATGTGGCACACATGAATATGTGGCTGTGCATTCGTCGCCGAATCTGGCGAACCAGAGACAGGGATTTCCGTGATCCTGTGGCTTGGCAGCCTCCACCCGATCAGTTGCCACAGAGACCAAGCTGGCCAATGCTTTTGCGTGCTTCTCTCATCCAGTCGCCATCATATTATCAGTCAACAACCCGCCGGGATTTTCGCAACCTTGATTCTTTCAACCCCTCCATCGTCACACACGTCCTTCTCTGTGGGCCGCAATTCCTGCGACCACCCTGCAAAGAAGCGCCGCTTTCTGTCTGCGGCTCGGATCGTTGCTCTTCCGCTCCTCTGCACCTGTGGCTGATATCGCGCCTTGCGTCAGGGTCCCCCAGGTCGATTTGAGACACATGTCTCACGTCTCGAGAGCTGCTCAGGTATCCGCTTATTAGGTGGCAACAAGTTGTTATCTTCCCGACAACGGTGAAGGTGCTCACCATTCTTCCTCATCGTTCATTGTCCATATCAACAACGGACGATTACGGTCGCTGAGCACACGCTGCAACCATGGCCGACTACGACGACTACCTCCAGGAGGGCTTCGACGCCCGCTCCGTGACCATGCCTCGGCTGCGATCCATCCTCGTCACCCACAACATCGAATACCCATCGACAGCCAAGAAGGCCCAGCTTGTCCAGCTCGTCGAGGAGCAGGTGCTCTCGCAGGCTCACAAGATCCGGGCACAAAAGGCCAGGGCAAAGCGCTCAAGCATGGGCATTGTTAACGCGGGTAGTGCCGAGGATACGGGCACCTGGGACGACCACGACCTTGCACCTCCGCCATCTACCTCCAGGCGGTCTAAGTCGCCCCGGAAATCGTCTACCAGGGTCAAGACCGAAGATTACGACAGTGCTCCGCTCCCACCCAGGAGCCCCGCGAAGCGCGCATCGCGATCCGTCAGCCGGGCTCTGTCGTATGCCGACGAGACCCCTGAACCCGAGCCGCCCAAGTCTACCTCTCGTCCTGCTTCTCGCCGTACTAGCCGGAGGACAATCACTCCTCAGCCTCCTCAAATCAAGGCCGAGTCCGAGTCCGACGAGGAAGACGCTGCCAATGGCGACGAGAGCGTCTTCACATACGACAACCCTTTCCAGAGTGGCAGCTCGCCGCCCAACAACCAAAAGACGCCTCGCAACCGTCGTCGGACGGGCGACGCGGAAGCGACAAGGAGTGTGGCATCCGCCCGTCGTCGCACTGAGGCCCTATCGCAGCTCTCCGTCCCGAAGCTCAGGGGACCCCAGACGTTTGGCGACGAGCTGGAGCCTGGCGAGGAGTTCACTCCCGACGAGCAGATTGGGCTAGAGGAGGCCGAGAAGCAGGGTGAAGTCAGCCTACCGCCGCGCCCCTCTGCCCGCAAGTCGACGCGCAAGACCAGCCTTACCACGCCGCTTGTGGTTCTCATCGTCACCCTTCTCGGTGTCTACGGCGCCTGGTATCGGCAAGAGAAGATTGCTGTCGGATACTGCGGTCTCGGACGACAGCCCCAGCAGATCGTTCCCCCGAATGTCCCCGTCCCCGACGTCTTGCTGCCTTTCGTGGAAGCTCAGTGCGAGCAATGCCCATCGCACGCGTACTGCTACGGGGACTTCACCGTGCGCTGCGAGCCCGATTTCGTGCTTCGCCCGCACCCTCTCTCCGTCGGTGGTCTCATCCCTCTGCCTCCTACGTGCGAGCCCGATGGCGAGAAGGCCCGCCGTGTTCAGGCCGTCGCCGACAAGGCCATCGAGGAGCTCCGCGAGAGGCGTGCCCAGTACGAGTGCAGCAGCTCTAAGGACCAGGCTAGCAGTGCCAGCCCCTCCATTGACGAGCAGGAGCTTAAGGAGACTGTGAGCCGGAAGCGCAGCAAGCGGCTTAACAGTGCTGAATTTGAAGATCTCTGGGCGGCTGCCATTGGGGAGGTGACTTCCCGTGAAGAAGTCCAGATCGAGCGCACTACGTAAGTTTTTCCGCCGGTTTCATTTTTCTGTTTTCATTCTTGTTTACACCCTGTGATTTCCTCTTAAACCACACATGTCCATCTCTTTCGGTCCAAATCCATTTTCTGACATGGCGCCAACTAACCAGTTCCGTCGTTCATCCTACAGAACGACCGGTGCCTCCGCCCTTTCAAACAGAAGACTATCGTCCTCCTCTCTCGCTCGGGTTCCACTCACCTGTGCGTTCTGGCGCTCCATCCGCCTCGGATTGGCAAGATATCGACTCTTCATTGGACTTCTGATTGCCCTTCCCGTCCTCGGGCTCGTCGCACGCGCCCGCTACCGCCGCCACGTCACCACGTTGGCCCAAGTCCCTGCCCTCGTTGACCTTGTCATGACTCGTCTGTCGAATCAGAAGGAGCTCGGCGAGGAGGGAATCGACGACCCGTGGCTGTTCTTGCCCAACCTGCGCGACGACGTCCTGCGGTCGGTGCACTCGCTCTCTGAACGTGAGAGCATATGGCGCAAGGTCAAAGTGGTGGTCGAGCAGAATAGTAATGTTCGCACGGGTCAGCGTGAGGGTCGTTCCGGCGAGGTCGGCCGCGCCTGGGAGTGGATCGGGCCCGTTGCTGGCGAGGGAGCCCGCAGGCGCAGGAGCGGACGTGCATCGTATGCACCATCCGATATTATCACCCCTAAGAAGGAGGACGTCGCGGAGGACGTCAAGCCGCAGATCAAGAAGTGGGATGAGCCGAGGCCGCTTTACTAGGCCTCGGCCATGTAATGTTTTTCTGGTTGCTTATTTCTTTGAAGCTCAGAGGATACCACGGAGACGATAGGAGCACACTGTTGCCCGTTTCATTGTGTATATTTACTTTCATTTGTTACTGATTTCCGTATGTTGGGTTGTTACTGTTACGCATTACTGGTACGTTGTCGATGAGCTGTCTACGAGTAATATCGACTTTGGCGTTTGGCAATGGTTCCTGCGACTTATCTGATGGACAGATCGAATTAACTGGTTGCTTGACTTCTATGATTTTTTGTTCCCACCCTCTTTTCCTCGAGGGGTCTTTCTCTAGTTTTCCATGTTTCTGAAGGTAAGCTGCCCGCGTGATGCACTAGTACCGCGATGAGGGATTTGCGATAACAAAGGCACACGACCCTTTTTGCTGCGCGTTTCTTTTCCAGGTAGCTTTCTAGATAGCAGACTCAATTGATACTACAAATTGACAACCACGATGCTGCGTTCTGACACGTAAGGCAACACCATTGTCACAAACATCACGTTGCATGCAAGCGGACGGATCGAGTTAGGTCGACACAAGTGCCATTTATTGTATTGCTAATGCACAGGTCTTCTTACAGACTCAAGTCGCGGCGACAAAAGAGAAGAAAAGGTTGGTTTGGGGGTGGGTGGTTTAGTGTATAAGCCGGAGCGGTCGGGCGGGTCGAGAGAGGTCAATTGTTTATTGCTTGGCGACAATCTCTGTGGCACGGCAGTTAGCAAGGGGTTACTGTGTCAAGAGGGGCAATGCGAGGAAATGGGGATGAACGTACTCTCAACATCGGCAACGCTCTGCTGGAGGATCTGCTGGAGAACCTTGGGGTTCTCAAGCTCCTTCTGGACCTTGGCGATGATGGAGGCGGCGAGCTCCTCCTGCTGGCGCTGCTTGACCTGGCCCTCGTAGCGGACCCAGGAGTCGAGGACAGCCTTGGCCTCGGCGGCGATGGCGGTCTTCTGCTCGAGCTCGTAGACCTGGGACTCGAGCTTGGCGGTCTCCTGTAATTGCAGTTAGCGTCAATCCAACAAGACAGACCGGGAACCCCCGACCGCCGCCACCGACTCCTTTCAATTGAAAGCAGGCAGGGTGGCGTTGAAGTCAATTGACTTGGGGAGGGACGTACCTTGGAAACCTCGAAGAGGTTCTTGGTGATGTCAACGACACCAGCCATCTGCTGGACGTCACCGATGCGGCCCTTGACGGCCTCGGTGTGGTCGGCGCGGGCCGAGTTGAGGATGTTCTTGATCCTGTCGTTCTGGGCCTCGGCCCAGGCCTTGTATCCGGGGCCACCGTACTTGATGAGGCTGGTCCAGACGGCGATGAGGCAGAAGGCGATGACGGTCTCCTCGTTCATGACATAGTACTCGTTGCTGATGGCGTAGGCGCTCAGGGAGGCGGCCGTCGAGAGGATGGCGCTCTTGCTGAGCAGGCTGTTGCCGGGCAGGGCGTCAATGATGCTCTGGGCCTTCTTCTTGGGCTCCTCGGCGGGGACGTTGCTCGCGTAGCGGACCGAAGCGGCCGAGAGGGCAGGAAGGGCCATGCGGGTGACGGCCGGGCGGATGAGGGGAGCTGCGCCTATTGCGTGGTCAAACAAGCCCCGTGTCAGTCAATTTCCCAGGTTCCAGCACGTCCATCCATCAATTGAATCTCGCGGTTCGGTTCGGGGGAATACGCACCCACAGCGCTGCGCGCCAGACGAGAAGCCATTTTGAAAATGAGGGTTGATAGAGGGCGAAGCGGGTATCCGGGGTTCGTTTGCCTGGGGCTGGGGGGGGAGCTTGGATTCCAGGTTGTGAGGTTTTATCGCGCCGCTTCTAGCTCGGCAACAGCGAATGGCCGGGTACACGTGACTTCGGAACAGAGAGGAGCCTTTTTTTCGTTGGCTCCGGTCGTCGCTCTGTCAGCTTCCCCCTTCCGATGTATTACCGCGCCCCTGGGGTCCTTGCGCCCGAACGCGCTGTGATTGGCTTCTAGATTTGACGTTATCGATAACAGAAATATTTCCAAGACGCCGTCGTCCTGGTAAAAATTACACGAGCCTTAAGCTTTTTGGCTTGATACAATAGCTGATATCATTCTAACTGATCTTATTGTCATACTTTCCTGAGGGCATTTTCACTTCTGCTCTTCTATTCGATATAGTCTGTCCTTTGTACTGTTTCTTTTCCCCGCGATCAGTCGGAAATATGCCATCCAAACCCCCCGCGGAGCGCTCGAAGCGCAAGCGGTCATCTGAAGGCGAAAAGCCTGAGAAGAGACGCCGTTCCTTGAGTGTTAGCGAGGACGAGGACGAGGAGATGGATGGTGCTGATGACCCCAATGCCAAGATTCTTCTCATGGAGCAGGGAATCCTGGAGTCACGCAAGAACTACAACGACATTACCGTCCTGTTGACCACCATGGCCGACTTCGGGGATGGCAACCCGGAGAGCATGCTGGCCGCCGTGGCACTCTGCCGCGTCTTTGTGCGGCTCCTGGCACAAGGCTCGCTAGTTCCCAAGAAGAACCAGTCCGAGAAGGAGTCGGTTGTGGTCAGCTGGCTGAAGGAACAGTTCTTGAACTACAAGAATACGCTCTTGTCCTTCCTCGAGGACGAGGACCTCTCCATGACAGCTCTCACCCTTTCCATGAGGGTCCTCAAGGCCGAGGGTGAGCACATGTACCGAGAGGACGAGTACCGCTTCCCGGAGGCCTTCTTGCAGGGCATCGTGTCGAGCATTCTCCGTGCCGACGACGCCGACGTCAGGCAGGCGTACATTGAGGATTATGTTGAGCAGTACGACGACATACGCTACTACACGTTCAAGTCTGTCAAGTGAGTACATTGACATGCCATTCAACGTATGGCGCCATACTGATATCAGTTTGCAGGACAACACTCGACAAGGCCGCGAAGGAAGAGTCTTCTGAAGATCTATTTGAACCTAGCCTAGCCCTCCTCTCCGCGCTGGATGGCGTGCCCGAGTCTGCCGCAGATCTCGAGGACTTCTATATCCCACGTCCCAAGAAGAAGACGCACAACCTGCGTTCCGTCACGCAGCACAAGAAGCAGGGCCAGGAGGCGTGGCTGGCGGTGATGGGTCTTGTCGAGACCAAGGAGCAGCGAAAGCGCATCCTGGCCGTGATAGCCACCATCGTGGCGCCCTGGTTCGTCAAGCCGGAGCTCCTGTCCGACTTCCTGACCAACTCGTACAACGCGGGCGGGTCTACGTCCCTGCTGGCCCTGTCGGGTGTCTTCTACCTCATTCAACAGCGCAACCTCGACTACCCTTCCTTCTACGCCAAGCTGTATTCCCTCATTGACCGCGACATCCTGCACTCAAAGCACCGCTCGCGCTTCTTCCGCCTCCTCGACACCTTCCTCGCGTCGACCCATCTTCCCGCTGCCCTCGTGGCCAGCTTCCTCAAGCGTCTGTCGCGGCAGGCCCTCAACGCTCCACCCAGTGCCATCGTCTTTGTGGTGCCCTGGATTTACAACCAGCTCCGCAGGCACCCGACTTGTACCTTTATGATCCACCGTGAGACGAAGGACGCCGAGGCCAAGAAGCACATCCAGGACAACGGCGCTGAGGACCCGTTCCTCCCGGACGAGACAGACCCAGTCAACACGCGCGCCATTGAGAGCTCTCTCTGGGAGATTGTCCAGCTCCAGTCGCACTACCACCCCAACGTGGCAACGATCTCAAAGATTATTTCGGAGCAATTCACGAAGCAGAGTTACAACATGGAGGACTTTCTCGACCACTCCTACGCAAGTGTAAGTTTTCCCTCATAGTGGCTATTGGGTGCCAAAGCTGGAAGACTCGGAGAAAGAGAGAGAGAGAGAGAAAGAAAGGTTGCTAACAGAAGATATAGTTGATCGAGGCGGAAATGGCAAAAGAGGTCAAGAAGGCACCTGTGGTTGAGTTCCACATCCCCAAGAAGATCTTCCTCCCGCAAGAAGACCCGGTTACGAACCCGGACAGTCTCCTAGTCAAGCTTTGGGACTTTTCACCTGCCCAAGCCTCGGCATGATGTGTTGGTCATCTTAAAAGAAAATGAATATATGGTTAAACAAGGGGTTTAGATAGGATATACCCTCTGCATTGTTGGTTATTGGTAGAACAATTCATAGCGCCGTGGAAATTACACATTATACTGTACGGGGTCAACGTACAGAGTACAGATAAGTTAAAGGATATGCATGCAGATTTGAAACGAAACATTCCCATTTTAGGGTGTTCTGGGGAAGATACACGTAGTCAGTCACGAATGCTGATTTCGAAATGCCAGTTGGCGTTGGGCACCAATCTCGACTCTGTTCCTGTCAACTGATCTGTACAACAAACCAACCAAATTCAACAAGATTAAGAATGAACCAAAAACATACAAACCCATTACAATACTGAACTGAACTACTAGTACTGATAAAAAGATACAAGCGGTCGGCGGCTTCTTTTGTGTGGCTTACCCGTAGACGGCAGAAGTCTTACCCTGCATCCCGCAAGACCACTAAATAAATAAATGACGGCTAGAGTATGATGTAATGGACGCGGACATAAACGATCAGCGCGAACCCCAAGGTTCAGCTATTATCAGTGGTGCGTAAATGTTGGTGGGAAAACACATGTCTTGGGATCATGGTTTTTCTTCAAGGGCAAATCCAGCCGTCTTCATCCATCTCGGCGATTGATGCATTGCTATCCGACACAGTATTTGTCACAGTTGCTAGGCAGTCTCGAGCGCCTCCACGATAAACGATAAACTGCCAACTTTCAATCTTGGCACCGATGCCGATGCAGCCTAGACTATACGAGTAATAGCAGCTAAGCGTCGCCAACTCATCAACCTAGCTCGTCATCCCAGCCCACAACAATCCATGACCAGCGCATAATCCCACATCCCGCAGGCTACCATCATCATATCGCGTGATACCCCCGGGTCCTGCATCTTCTGTTCTCACCGACACGGCCCGGCTCCTGATGGGGAGCACTCGATAAGCCATCATGTCGAGCAACCCCTTCAACATCCTTAGCGGTGCCTCGAGGCCCCCGCCACCACAGAGGTCCAACGCACCGCCCGCGGGACAATCGAGTCGATCGACGGCCGAACAGCAGCAACAGGATCAACAACAACAACAGCGGCCTCCCAAGAAGCGCAAGGGACATCGAGGAGGTAGAAAGAAGCGGCAGAGGAGAAAGAGCTTCGCCGCCATCGACGACGACGACGGCCACCACAGCGACACAGGCAGGCCCTCGGCCAGCGGGTTCTACCAGATGCCCGCCAACATGAGCGGCACCAGCGTCGACAGCGAGGTCCTCCTCGACCACAGGTATGATATCCCCCCCAGGCGAACCCGGGAGAAGAAGCCATCCAGGACAAAATTTCTGACATTTGCGTCTTCCCACGACCACAGAGAGCAGCAACCACTGCGCACGCGACGCACCTCGGCTATACCCGGCCTAGGTGCCCCCCCATCGCCCTTCACCCAGAACAGCGGCAGCCGATTGCGAGCGGTGGAGATGGCGGGCAGCAGCGATGAGGACGATAGGCTCAGTATGGACAACGAGCAGGCGCCCCTGCTGGCCGAGCCGTCGTGGAACCGCGGTGCGCGACCGTCGAGTTACGGCGCCAGCGACTCCAGGACGAACCGCCCCCGCAGCCGGGGAGGCTCGTCCATACTGTCTGCCAGGGCGCAGGCCACCCCCATCAAGGAGTCGTACGACATCAACAACCCGCCATCGGTGCCTGCGTCACCGCAGCTCGGGGCCCTCGACCGGCCGGATATGACGCTGGGCGACGTCATGATCCGGGACGAGATAGATTCCAACGACGGCAGCCCCCGTCTGCATATCGAGGACCAGGACGACGCCATGTCCGACGTGGCCCCCGCCATGCGGGATAACAGGCCCGAGCAGCGCGTCATGGCGGGCCGCCCCGGCGAGGAGGATGTGTGCTTCCCAGGCCCGGGCATGTCTGACATGGGCGACGAGGACAGCCGCCTCGGCGGGGGCCGCCGCGGTGTAGGTGGCGCAGGAATGGACGGGCGTGGGACCCAGTTCAGGATGCGCCGCCGGCGTGGCCAGTGGCCTGACCTGTCGAGGCTCGAGGAGTGGAAGAAGATGGAAACGGAGGACCGCAGCGAAGAGCGGCGCGTCAAGACGATTACGGAGCCGCAGCTTATCAATGGTCGGCTCCGCCCCGTGCGCAAGGGTTGGTTCGAGACGGAAGAGGACGTGCCCTACCGCTTCACCTACTTCAACGAGGAGTTCCGGAGCACCATCCACAGCCAGTCCATCTCGGAGCTTGTGCAGCCGGGCGGCGGGTTCGCCGAGCTCTTCATCCCCGAGCCGCGCAGCCTGTCCGACGACGATGACTCCGAGACGGACGAGGACCTGCTGGCCTCCATCACGGTCAAGCACCCACCGCAGCCGACGGCCAACGACACCTTCACCACCACTACCACCAGCCCCATCATCGGCACCACGCGCCGGACGTCCCTCTCCGAGCACGCACGCAGCACCACCACCGGGGAAACCTTGTCCCCCCGAGCCGGCGAGACCCAGACCCAAGCGGGGATTGGCAACGGCGGTACAAGCTCCGGACGCGGCACGCCCAGCGGGACAAAGTCCCCCGAGGGAAGCAGCACGGCGCGACGCCCGCAGTCGCAGGCCACGAACCACGAGACCACCACGACGGCCAACGACAATGATCACAGGGAGCCGAGCGGCCCAGGAAAGCCTCCCAAGGCGCCACCATCGCGCGTCGACGGCGACCGCCCGGTGTGGTGGCTGGACGTGCTGTGCCCAACCGAGGCGGAGATGAAGGTGATTTCCAAGGCGTTTGGCATTCACCCGCTGACGGCCGAGGACATCATGCTGCAGGAGGCGCGTGAGAAGGTGGAGCTGTTCCGCAACTACTACTTTGTCAACTACCGCACCTTCGACCAGGACATCAACAGCCAGAACTACTTGGAGCCCGTCAACATGTATGTCGTGGTGTTCCGCGAGGGCGTGCTGAGCTTCCACTTCTCGGTGACGCCCCACCCGGCCAACGTGCGCCGCCGCATCCGCCAGCTGCGTGATTACCTGATCCTGTCGTCGGACTGGATCTCGTACGCCATCATCGACGACATCACCGACGTGTTCCAGCCGCTCATCCAGAACATCGAGGAGGAAGCTGACGACATCGACGACGCCATCCTGCGCATGCACTCCGTCGCCGACCGCCGGCTCAAGGCCGAGAAGGCCGGCGGTGCCCACAATGGCGGCGCCGCCGGCAACGCGTACAGCTACAACGGCCCCCACGATGACTCTACCACAGTCAACGATTCGGCCGGCGACATGGACATGCTCCGCCGCGTGGGAGACTGCCGCAAGAGGGTCATGAGCCTGTACCGCCTGCTGGGCAACAAGGCAGACGTCATCAAGGGCTTTGCTAAGCGCTGCAACGAGCGCTGGGAGGTGGCACCTCGGTCCGAGATAGGACTCTACCTCGGTGACATCCAGGATCACATTGTGACCATGACGTCCAACCTCGGCCACTACGAGAAGTGAGTCCCTGGAAAATAAACACTAAAGTATGTATGGTGAATGAGTGCTGACTTGAATAGGATACTCGCTCGCTCCCACGGTAACTACCTCGCCCAGATCAACATCCGCATGAACGAGCGGTCTGAGCAGACGGCCGACGTGCTTGGCAAGCTCACCGTCCTGGGAACCATTGTCCTGCCCATGAATATCATCACTGGCCTCTGGGGCATGAACGTCTGGGTCCCCGGGCAGGAGTACGAGGGCAATCTAGCGTGGTTCATGTGCATCACGGCCGGGCTCCTCTTCTTTGGGCTGGGCTGCTACGCTATTGCTAAGAGGGTGTATGGCATTGTGTAGACATCTGTCTGCCTGTCTCGCCCACATGCATCATTCCCCCCCATCACTACTACTACTACGCTACTACGCCCACCTCGACCGTTTTCTCTTCTACACTCCGCCTTATCAGTGTCATTGAGCGTGGCCTTGTGATTACATACACAGCCGCCTCATTTTTACGACACACAACCAAGCATAATTATTCCTCTGTTTTCCTTCCTGTTATACTCTCCTTTGTTATTGGGTATTTATTGGACTTTTGATTCCCTTTCCTTTGTTCCATGACGAGTTCACGCATATAGACTGGAAAGAGTTGCGATACTGGAAACGAGGGTGGTTTTCGTTCTTGTTATTTTTCTGCGTCCAAATTGGTCCTGTTTCTTTCTTCTCCTGTATGCTAGCGGAATACAATACTACCACCAGGTTTAGAGACTTTGCGTCGCACCACTTGTGAATATGATGGATGACTGTGGTCACCGTCCAGGCACTCCGACTCTGGGAGAGAGCATTGTGATAGATGGCTTCTTGTGCTGTTCTAGAGTCGTATTATTTCGTAGGGTATAGAAATGCCCCCCTTAAACCACCGCCCAATTCCGTGACCGTTGTAGTTGAAAACAAACAAGAACGTATAAAACAATAAAGGGCAATCAATATCCGGAGACGCCGATAATGTAACATGATCCAACCACCGCATGTCGCTTTACTTTTCCCCCTCTCGCCTTGCTAGTTCTCTCTCAAATACCTTTGGTATGCATGCCCCTTCCTAATACACGCTCGCTGCATCACCTCCTCTGTGCGGCAAACTGCGCTCTGAGAGCGAGAATCTGCTGCCTCTCCGCTTCGGGCAGCATGCTTATCTGGCTCTCGGGCAGCTCCAAGACCTGCCTGACCAGGTCATCCGGGTTGAGAACGGGCTGCGCGGCGGGTGCAGCGGGCGGGGCGGCAGCACCGTAGGCAGGGGCAGCGTACGGCATGCCAGCGACGGGCGGCGTGGCGGCGGGGTATCCGGGCACGGGAGTAGGTTGGGGAGGGTAGGCTGCAGCGGGGGCGGCGGCAACGGGAGCACCCGGCTCGACGACCGAGGAGACCGCCTCGGGGGAGACGAGCCCCATGAGGAGCAGGGTCTGGAAGACGGCGGCGGCGAGCTGGGGCGCCTGGGTGAGGAGCTCGGCGGCGCGCTGGGGCTCCGAAGCGGCGAGGGCCTTCATCTGGAAAACGACGTCGAGGAGCTGCGTGGGCGGGAGGGTGTTGAGGGTCTGGGAGATGGCATCGGTGCACTTGACACCGGGGGGCAGGTCTTTGCCCTGGGGAAGCGGAGGGATGGACGAGCCGGTCTGGGTTGCGGATGGGCCGCCGGTGTTGGTGGCGGGGGGAGCCTGTTGTTGAGATTTCGTTAGCACATGGGCAAATGTCTGGAGATGTAGTAGCAATGGCGCGGGTTTCCTACCTGATCGCGATCGTCGTCGCCCGACTTTTGGTCGTTGCTAAAGTCGACACGGAGTCGGCGACCCATGATCTCGTAGTCATTCAGGTTGCGCACGGCGGAAGCAGCCGAGTCTGCGTACAGTATATGGTCAGCCATCAAAATGCCATACATGGGGGCAGTCCAAGGCCAAAAAGAGGCATACCAGTGTCAGGGTAGTCTGCAAAGCCGAAACCCTTTGGCCGTCCCGTCTCATTGTCATATACCAGGCGGAAACGCTCGACCTTGCCTACACTGCTGAAGATGTCGGTGATTTGCTCTTCAGAGAGGCCTGTTGTTGTTGTTATGTCTTGTCAGCACTTTGCTTTCCTTGCCTTCAATCTTTGCTTGCCTGCTTTGCAGTTGATGGACGGATTGTGGGCGGATCGTACCGTAGGGAATGTTTCCCACAAAGACGACGCGGGAAGGTGGCCTAGACATTCTGGCGGCAGTCGGAAGGAAGGACTATGGAATTGATTCCGGGAGGAAGGCAGCGTGAGTTTGAGGTTGATGCTGGTCGTGGGAATGATATGCCAGGCGTGGCACACGACGACGAAGCTTGGTTTCTTTGTAGGCTCCAGTCACCTTTCACGAGGCAGAGACGTCAATGCGCCCAAGTTCTGAACGGGACGTGTCGAGCGGATTAGCCGTCATTTTGCCGGCCTAGCCGTTTTGTACGGTGACGGAGCTTGGATCCAGGCACGCGTACGGAGTAGTCTACAGCCACTGTAAGAGCAACGAGGTTAGGTTCTAGCAGAGCCCACAGTACATGTAGTACGAACCATTGAACTATACAGACACATCAATCCAAGAGGTCGTACAATCCTACACTGAGAAATTGAGAAAAAACAAGTGGAAAGCAGCCTGAAAATACATCTAGTGATACTTATCTTGGACATTAATTGGTTGCATTGCTGCACAGCATACTCCGTACTCCTGCTGGATCGAGAAGCTCTTTCTCAAACGCCCTCCACTTTTTGGCCGCGCAGCCGCCCAGAATCAATTGGTTGATTGGCCAGAAGCGAGGCCAGAAGGCTGGTCCCCTACTCTCCAGTGCCACTCGGTACCTGTAGCGTACTTGCGACGGTGGCCTCAACTGGAGACGTACACGTGCGTTCTACGCGACCATTACGACTCCCAGCTTCCATCCCGCCAACGTCTTCCCTTGATTTCTTTGCGGGAATCAATTGGCGCCATTTCTTAGGCCATTCCGTTGCACGCTCCTTTTACCCCTCGGCTTCTCTTGGCTTCCTGCTCAGTTGGTCTTGCTTGACTTGTTCCGGTTCGCGTGCATTCCTGTGTATCTGCTCCTTTCGCATCTTCTGTCTGGGGCGGGACCGTGGACTGGACTGGACATCATACCATAGGTACTACAGCTTCGATCCCTTCTTCGACACACTCCGAGAGCAGCCATCGACGCCATGCCGCCCAAGTCACGATTCACGAGGCTTGATGCCTTCACCAAGACGGTCGACGAGGCCCGCATACGGACGACGAGCGGAGGAATAGTCACCATTGTGTCGCTGCTGGTCGTGTTCTTCCTAGTGTGGGGGGAATGGGCCGACTACCGCAGGGTCGTCATCCACCCGGAGCTGGTGGTTGACAAGGGAAGAGGTAGGCTCAATATTTCCCATCAATACATATGTGAACCCCGGTGGGATGCCGCAGTCACGGGGATAGCGAACAACATGAGACAGAGGCTGACAGTGCCCAGGCGAGCGCATGGAGATACACCTCAGCATGACGTTTCCCAAGATGCCGTGCGAGCTGCTGACGCTCGACGTTATGGACGTGTCGGGCGAGCAGCAGCATGGGGTGAAGCATGGTGTGAAGAAGGTGCGGCTGGAGCCGCTGGCCAAGGGCGGCCGCGACATCCAGACGGACACGCTGGCGCTGCACGAGGATGAGGCGGCGCACCTGGACCCGAGCTACTGCGGCAACTGTTACGGCGCCCCCGCCCCTGCGGGCGCCTCCAAGGCCGGGTGCTGCAACACGTGCGACGAGGTGCGTGAGGCGTACGCGCAAAAGTCGTGGGCGTTTGGCCGCGGCGAGAATGTCGAGCAGTGCCAGCGCGAGCATTACTCGGAGAGGCTCGACGAGCAGCGCGAGGAGGGCTGCCGTATCGAGGGCACCCTCCAGGTTAACAAGGTGGTGGGCAACTTCCACCTCGCCCCCGGGCGCAGCTTCTCCAACGGACCGATGCACATCCACGACCTGCAGAACTACGTCCAGCCCCCCGGCGGGGTCCAGCACGACTTCTCCCACACGGTCCACTACCTCCGCTTCGGCCCCCAGCTGCCCGACTCCATCGCCAACAAGCTGTCGCGCGTCGGCGGCACTGGCGGCGGCGGCTGGTTCGCCAGCAACCACCACGTCAACCCCCTCGATGGCACCAGCCAGAAGACCCAGGACCCCAACTTCAACTACATGTACTTTGTCAAGATTGTGCCCACCTCGTACCTGCCCCTCGGCTGGGAGAAGAAGGCCGCCGCTCAGATCGACGCGTCTGGCGATCTCGGCACTCTGGGTTACACAGCCGATGGCGGCAGCCTCGAGACACACCAGTACTCGGTCACCAGCCACAAGAGGAGCCTCGCTGGCGGTGATGACTCGGCGGAGGGCCACGCCGAGCGTCTGCACTCTCGTGGTGGTATCCCGGGAGTCTTTTTCTCATATGTGAGTCTTTTTTTTCTCCCCACCGACACGGACACAGACACACGGACACATATGTACATATTGGCACTGTTGCAAGCACCGCTAGTAGTACTCGTATGTGTGTGTGTGTGTGTGCGTGTGTACGTCATTATGACCAACATGCTGACTGACGGAAACAGGACATCTCCCCCATGAAGGTCATCAACCGCGAGGAGCAGAGCAAGACTTTCCTCGGCTTCCTAGCCGGCCTGTGCGCCATTGTCGGAGGTACCCTGACGGTGGCTGCCGCTGTGGACAGGGGTCTGTTTGAGGGCACCACCCGGCTCAACAAGATGCGTTCCAAGAAGCTGTGATGCACTGATGCGGCCCTGGGGTGGAGGAGTGTATGTGGGGAAGACAATGCGTGTTTTGGCTGATTGGTTATAACCTTTTGATATTTTGTACGAAGTACTTGGCTTTCGACTTTGGAGTGGTTGATGCATAGAATTGGCGTTATGGGATATGGGGAGGGAGGAGACCTGAACAACTATACAAGAGGGGGGCATTGATCAGGTAAAAGAGAGTACGAGTATAGTAGATGGGAGTATTAGGTTACGAGTAGTAGGACAGATGGAGTGGAATCTCAAGTACGAGCACAGACAGGTGTAAGTAGAGTGCCATGTGTCTTGTGTCTTGTGAGAGAGGGAGAGCGAGGGTGAGGGTCTAGCGAGATGTTGTGACTGGAGGTGTTTTGCGTCTCTCGGTAGTAATACAACCCTTCTGGTTCCCTTGTTCAATGCGAATCTGCGAGGTACAAGTACCGGTATCACGGCTGCGGGTGGTTACAGACGTGCAGTAGCATGCACATGGAATTATGCACATGTCGTGCTGGGAGCTCTGGTCTTTTATTACTTGGTCGGTTGGTCAGTAGTAATACTCATACTCTACCAAGTACTCCGTACTCCGTAATATTGATACCCGTAGTACTCCGTAGAGAGGGAACAAAGGGACCAAAGCTTAATGTTATTACCACGGTCCTAATATTGAATGAAGCTATGGAGAAAAAAGGGGTCTAGAGCAGCAATCAGAAGGCTCCACCACCACCACCACCAACGGAGCTTATTACCTGGAGCAACATGTGCTATTATTATCAAGAGTATATCAGAGCTCGTAACTGAGATTGCGGACAGGTATTACCAGGTATTACAGGTATTACAGGTAGAGTCCGGTGACCAGTGACGATCGATGTGCGCAAGGAGTCAAAGAGCCCTCCAACCCTCCTACGAGTATGTATTACTCCGTACCTAGTACTAAGTAGGCAATTAGGCTAGGTTCTTTGCCATGGTTCCATCTCAAGCCACCTTTGTTTGGTCCGAGGCACAGTGGAGATGGAGTTGGGGGGAATGCGACGACGGCCGTAGGAGAAGTGTTTTTTTTTGCTGGGAATCTACAGGCTATTACGGCGCACCTGTACTTGTTAGATGCAATGTATCCCAGACAAATGGAAAGATCAGGGGCGGGGAGGGAGGGGAACGGAACGGCACTCGACACTGACATTCTACCAAGTAAGCACGGAGCACGATGGAGTCTCTGGCACATGGGCATGGGGGGAGCGGAAATACGACGTGCAGACAGGTACGGAGTATTATTACGGAGTTTGGTGCTGTTAGTACGAGCCCGAGTACGGAGTACTAGTCGTAATAGCGTATCAGTCGTACAATGATGGATTATTACGGCGTACAAGTAGCGTACGAGTAGCTGACAGGTAATTGTGCATTGTACGAGCATCTCACGGGTTGGGTTACTTAATTATTCTCGTACATGACAATGGACAAGGATACGAGCATTAGAGTATCGCTAGACATAATTAGCTTAGCACTTGACTATTACGGATAGCACTACGGATAGCACCACGTATTGGCAGTTTAGCACCAGGCCTTTTACGAGTTCTTACTACTAGTACTTAGCACCAAGGACCACCTAACCAACTTGTCAACCAACAATAGAACACCCCAACCAATACCATGGATCGCCTGCCGTAATCCAGGTACGAGCACACTCCATCCTCCAGTACGGAGGACCTACAAGTAGTTTGGTCCCCAAGCCCCATCCAGATTTGCCAGATTGCCAGACCAGAGTCGAAATTGGTGCCTGTGCGTTGAGTCAAAGACGGTGGCTTTTCCCACTCGGTCCCCCTCGGGCGCCAATGACAGGCGACGCGTCCCTGGAGACGGCTGGAGACTTATTGGAGACTTGCTGGAGACCATCGTATCGCTGGTGGGTCCAAGGTCTGGCCCTTCTGTCAAGCCTTTTGTGAGTGGGCAGCATTACTCCCGCTGTGCGAATGCAAGTACGGAGTATGAGTACCTGGTACTTCTTTCCTCTCCAGTGCGGCTGCCAAGATGCCTGTACCTAGACTTTAGGCCTCCTGCACCTGCTTCAACGGCTCCAAGGGGGTCCAGCCAACGGGAAGACGGGCGACACAAATAACGAGCGCAGACACTGCAGCACTGTGGTGACCTGTTGCACACGTGAAAATGTCCACCCCCATGGAACATCCACACACGCCCCCCTTTCCCTCCCCAGGCACGTCCCAGGCACGTCGTCGGCACGTCGTCACTGGCTGGCCAGTGGCCACTGCAGGTAGTGGTCAGTGGCGCCCGCCCACAACGGCTAGAATGGGGGCGACATGCAGAGCCAAAGGGCCAAAGAGAGACAGACAGGGGCCCAGAAACTGGAGACTTTAATGGATTGACTGTTGTTTTCCAGAGTGCCATTGCCAGAGAAATACGGAGTACGGAGTAGAGAGGACAGAGAGAGAGAGAGGAAGAGAGTGCTTGATTGCCGTCGCCCAATGGATCTAATAGGCCTACACCTCTCGGCCTTCCTTCCACTCCACGCCACGCCTGGCCTCCACTGACATTCTTCCTTTGCGCGTGCTCTCCATGCGTCGGCCCCTTCTGCATCTGCCATCTCTCCAGAGTCCATCCATGCCCATCCTTGCTTGTTCCATCCCATCATCTGCCCACCCCCTCTCTCTCCCTCCCTTTTTTCTTAACAGTACTCCGTACAGAGTACTATTCCCCAGTAGGCCTGCTGCGAGTACCTGTACGCCGTACTCCTACTCCTACAGCGTACCTGTGCCTGCTTCTTCTTCTCCTCGTCTATCGAGCATTCGTACTCTCGTCTAATACTCAACAACATCTCCCTCGTTGCATTACAACCTGCTATACGGAGTACTGGTGCTACTACTGGTACTGTCGCCTCACCTCTCCTGGTCGCTCTTCCACGACTGTCCCTTCCTTTAAACCGCGTCGAGCCAGACCTCGCCTTCCTTGGCAACGCCGCCCCCCTCGTGATACACGCCCGACCGGTGCCTCATTGCTTGGCCAAGGCGAATACCACCACCTCAGCCACTATTGCATCTCTTCTTCAGTCTGTCACTACTATTGACTGCCATCGCGCCGTCCTTATTACCTTTCTTCTTATTCAATTTCCCATCTCTCAACCACCGACCGAGAGTCTGAGCCCTCACCTGTCGCCGAATCGCATTCGCCGCCCTTGATTCCCCCCCCAAACACGAAGCCTTGGCAACAGCGACGACAACCCTGCGCCCGACGACAAATACATACAATTCCGATCCGCTTCTCCTTTTCGATACGATTATCTATCCTCTTAACTTCTCAAGAGCTTTCGGATCCATCGTCGATGCCTCCTGGTGTTACCCACCCTCGACCCATCGAAATTCACAGACCATAGACCAGACGACGCAGACACGTGTGGCTGTGCCCTTGACGAGAATCCTGGGGCGAATAACTAATTATAGCCCCCCCTTCGGTTGGCATCAACGGTTTACGTCTTCCGTCTTGCGAAAATCGTCCCGCCCCTCCGCTGGGTGCCTCGGAAACGACCCCGTAACCCTTCCCAGCAACATCACCAACACCACCACCACCGACAGCCATAACCCTCACCACAATGGCCCAGCAGCGTCCCAATCTCCTGGACCTGCGGGCCAACTCCCACAACTCGGCCATGTCCTCGGCCTCGCGGCCTCTCCGCTCGCCCCGCATGCACGTCGCCGGCGAGGCGCCTCCCGAGCTCTCCCCCCTCGACGCCTTCGCCCTCCAGAGCCGTATGCTGGCCAAGCAGCTCCAGGCTAGCGAAAGGGACGGTCAGCGGCTGAGCCGCCTGCCGCCCTTGACTGTTGAGAGCCCGTTGATGGTACAGGGCCGCTCCGACTACTTCCGCTCCATGTCCAACGACGCCGACACCGAGCTACCCCAGGGACACACCGGATACCCCTCGCCAGAGCACTCCACATCGGGGCTGGGCCTCAGGACCGAGTACCAGGATGCATTCGACGCCGAAGAGCGCCCCAGATCCATGCACCCGCGTATGAGTAGCGTGCCCCCTCCTGTGCGCGAGCCCATGCCTGACCTGGCACCTGTTGCAGTCGAGATGGCCAAGGCGCAGCAGCAGCAGCAGCAGCAGCAGCAGCAACCGCAACAGCAGCTCAGCCGGGAACCTGGATCCCTTGGCATAAGGCGAGAGCGGTCGCCATCCCCTATCTACAGCGACACCCAGTCGCTACCCGATCAGAACCCCGAGCGCCTGCCTGTCCGCAACAACAGCGTCCCGGCCTCCGGCTCCCCGTTGCAGACGTCTACGCCCGCCGGTGCATTCGAAAGGCCCGTCAACCCGGGCTCCCTCGACGAGATGGGCCTTGCGCCGCCGCGCTCTATCTTCCCCAAGCGGTCGTCCAGCATCCTGTCGTCTCCCATGTCGCCATCTGAGGAGGACGTATCCAACAGCATGTCCGGCTCGTTTCAGTCGCTGCCCCCACGCAAGCTCTCGGCTGGCAGTGCGGCCTTTAACATGAACAACAACACCTCCGCCGTGTCGCCCTCGTTGAATCAGCTCAAGCGGACCCCGTCGGCCGGATCCGACTCGTCAGCCCTGCCGCGCCCCTCGTTCAACTTTTCAAGGCCCATGAGCCGATCTGGCACGCCCAGCTTTGACGCACCGTCTCGACAGGCCTCGTGCGACAGCCAGCCATCCTTCCTTGCTGACGACTCGATGCACACGCCCGTCAGCATGCACAGTGACGCCTTCCTGGACAACCCACCCGAGGACGGCTCGCAGGCCGCCCCCTCGTACATCTACTCAAAATTCACACTCCCGAGAGGCAAGACAGTGCAGCGGGGTGAGCTTCCGGAACCGCAGAACCAGGCCTCGTCATCGAGAGCCGCGCCGCCGTCACCGCCGTCGCGCCCCTCTAGCTCGTACGCCCGGCCTTCCATGGCCGACGACGCCATGAGCGTCATGAGCGGCCTCACGCGGCCGTCGACTGATTCGCGGAAACCCAGCTTCGACACCTCCCGCCTGGCGGTGGACTACCCGCCGCCACCTACGGGGCGACACTCGCAAGACGGGAACCGGTCATCGGAGGAGATACCCCGTGGCCGGACGCGGTCGCCACGTGTTCCCGAGCAAAGCCCGTCGCGCGGACGCACACCAACGTCGCACGCAGCCACAAGCGACACAGCCAGCACTGTGCGGCCTCCGCCGACGGCTCGCTCGGGCACCACCGTGTCGGACATGTCGGCTGAGGAGCACCTGGCTAAGGGTATCGACTGCCACGAGAACGGGTCGCTGCAGGAGTCGACATACCACCTTAGGCACGCGGCGCGGCTCAACAACCCGACGGCCATGCTGCTTTATGCGCTCGCCTGCCGACACGGATGGGGCATGCGGGCGAACCAGCGCGAGGGTGTGCAGTGGCTCCGCAAGGCTGCCGACTACGCGCAGATTGAGATTGCCGACGACGAGGACCAGGCGAAAGACGGGAAGCATGTCGACGCCATTGAGCGGAGGACACGCAAGGCCCAGTTTGCGCTTAGCATCTACGAGCTGGGCGTTAGTCATATGAATGGGTGGGGGATTGAGCAGGATAAAGCTCTCGGGTTGAGGTGCTTTGAGATCGCTGGCAGTGAGTGTTCTATTTCCCTCCTTGGACTCTTTTCATTCTTTCCCTTTCCTTTTCTTCTCTTGTCTTTCCTGCCTTCACTCTTCCTCTTCTTATTTTTATTCTTTATACTGACCTCAACAGCTTGGGGAGACGTCGATGCCCTCGCTGAGGCGGGATTTTGCTACGCCCAGGGAATAGGATCAAAGAAGAACCTAAAGAAGAGTGCCAAGTTCTACCGCATGGCCGAGGCAAAGGGCATGAGCATGGTTGGAAACAGCTGGTAAGACCACCACTCCGAGAAGGACATCTACCCCTAGAAAACGAACAGCAATTGACATCCCGCAGGATCCATAAGTCGAAATACGACATGGACGAGGAGGACTCGTCTTCACCCAAGAAGGAAAAGGACAAGAAGAAGTCGAGGAGCAAATCTCGCACACGCTCCATGTTCAGCCGCAAGGCATGAACACACCCACTCACCTTTTCCTTTGACGATTCAACCCAACCTACTACTTTACTATACTATATACCCTTTGTACCCTCTTCACCCTCTTTGATACCACACCCGTTTACACCTTCTCTTTTCTCTTCCACCATTACATTTCGCTATACGTTTTTTCCCTTTCAACCGTCTTTCACCACTGGAGTTTAGGAAAGGGCGGGCTATTGGAATAGCCCAAGGCTAAAACACAGCACACATCACATCCCATCTACATACCACCTCTTGAACCAAGTTTCATCTAGCATTGAGCGAGTCCTCATGACTTTCACTATTCATACACTTTTTTTTCTGTTCCGAACAAACATTTTGATGTGTGACGTTACTTTGCCTCTGATGTATTCAAATGTGATCCGATGCATTGAAGTGGGTGATTGGCTAATATTTGTTGGACACTGCGAGCGAAGCGAGGAAGCCACCGGTATGGCTGCTGGAGGCAATGCAGGTGGGATGTGGTTATACATAGGTACTACTAGTCCAGGTATTTGTGATGTCCGTAGACGAACGAGCGAAGCGAGGCTGGCGCCGGCAGGGCCGTCGGAGGCATAATACGAGGCGGAACGTCCTTATACATAGTGCTTGTATGCTATTAGTAGACAGGCGAAGGGGGGAGGCGCGTATTGGCCCCTGGAAGTAGTGCAAGGTGAGATGGGGTTATACTTCGTTCTTGGTGATACTGTTAGTACATGGATGAGCGAAGCGAAGATGGTACCGGCAGACTGCTGGGGACATAATACTACTACGTTGGATGGGATACTGATACGTATGACGATGTAGACACGTGCAGTAAGGTTGATGGTGAATTCATTTCATATTGATGAGTTTGTACACTGTTCTAGCTCAGCTGTCGACCTCCATGCCGTCACCCTCGAGGGAGACCTCCTGTATGCTGACGTAACGGCCAATATCGTTCTTCTTGATAATCTTCTCGTTGAGGACGGCCGTGGTACCCTTGGGGTAGCGGTAGCTCTGAAGCTTGGCACTCTTCTGGTTGGGGGTGATGTAGTTGCGCTTGAGGGTGGTCTTGTCCTTTGTGATGATGGCGACGTCGACGTTTGAGCCGGAGCCGAGATCGTTCCAGATACCAGCGAGAATGGCGTCGCTGGCGAGCTTGACGGCCTCGTCGCGGGTCAGCTCCGACTTCCACTGGGACTCGAAGACGGACATGGCGGCGAGGGAGCCGGAGCCCATGGTGACGTAGGGCAGCTTGTCCGTGCTGCCGTGGGCGTGGACGGTGAAGAGGTGGGTGCCCGTGGGGTCGCAGCCGGCGACGACGAGGTAGGCGCCAATGTGGCCCTGGTGGCGGAACAGGTGCTGCTTGAGCATGGTCATGCACGTCACGACGCGGGGCTGGCGGCCGGTGGACAGCGAGTGCAGCTCCAGCTGAGACGAGATGAGGGCGGTCGTGAACTCGGTGTCGGCGGCCGTTCCGGCTCCGGCACACCAGATCTGGGGGGCAATGTAGTGCAGCTTCTCGCAGTTCTTGTCGGCCACGATGGGGCCCGACGTGGCTCGGGTGTCGGCGGCGATCTGGTGGAAAGCAGAGAGGGTCAGTCTTTGTCTGTTTGTGTGCGGACGGAGGAGAGAGACCGGGCCCCGGGGGCTGAACATACCACGACACCTCCATCGTAGACACAACCGACGATGGTGGTACCTGTGCTGGTGGCCTTGGGCAGAGGAACGCCCTTGGCATGCAGCGCCAGGTTACGGTTGTAGTTGGAGAAGTCGAAGCCAGGCATGATGGGCCAACAGGCGGGGTGTGCCCTGTGTCTGTGTTTCTGTTGTGTGTAATTCGGTGCTTCCCGATTCGTGCTGGGTGTCGGAAGAGAAGGGCCGGGGCTTGTTGTTCGTGATGAGGCGGGGTGAAGAAGATGCGGTCACGTCGATTGCTACGAGTTTGGATAGAGGCACCACCACCAACTGATGACGAGGCGAGAGCTGCCTCGCCCGCCGTCGGGGGGGCCTGGGAGCTTCCCCGCCACAATGCGCTGTGATTGGCTGTGGCGTCTTCTGTATGCCCCCACGTGATGTGGCGTCGAGCTCCAACCTCCAAAAAGTTCAGGTGCAGCCGCGCCGTCGCCGCAGGAAAGAGCGAGCCATGGTGATTTCGGTGTAGGCAAGCCGGCCTCAACCAACTTAATTCACGCTCCCCATCTCCTTTCATACTCTTCATTTTTGGTCAGCTTCTTTACGCACCCCGAATTGCTGTGTTTCCTTTGGTTCTGTGCATGGGCGTCTTTGTCTAGGCTCCCTGTGCTTTTCCTTTTTTTCTGGGGCCGCCCAGCCTCGACTTTTTGTCGCGACTACAAAACATTCAACACCAACAATCGCTTCGACATTCGATCCGACAGAACTCCGGAGTCAGGCTATCGCAATATAGATGCGAGCGTTGTTCGCCCGGCATCTAACGAATCATGGCCTTTAGCTTTGGAAACGCGTCTGGTGGTGCGTCCGGAGGTAACTCTGGACCTGACCTCCAGACCATCCAGACCGAGGTGAGCTTCACACCGATCTCCAACTTCTCGCGAAAGACAGCTAGCTGACAAGGACGTAGGAGCTCGGATTCCATTCGGTTGCCGGCGATTCCAAGGTCCGCTTGACCTCAGCATGGGAATCACTTCCTGCCCCGACCGCGTCTCTACTCAGCGTCGCGTCCAAGAAGGGCGTCATCGCTGCCGCCGGCCCCGACCAGATCACAATAGCGACGGCCGAGTCCGTGCGCAAGGCTTTTGAGGGTCCCAAGCCCGATGACTCCGACATCCGCAGCTTCGATCCCCAGCTCAAGCTCCCCATGCCCATGCGCATCTCGCAGCTGGCTTTCACCGCGGACGAGAACTACCTAATACTGTCCGCCGAGACTGGTGGCGGCCTCGCCGTTTACGAAGTCCAGAGCCTGCTCTCTGGGTCGACAAGCTCGGCCTTTGAGCTCTCCACCAATGGGGAATCTCTGAGGTCTCTTGCGCCCAACCCCACGGCCGAGAAGGCTGAGCTCTGTGCCATTGTCACTACAAACGGCAACCTTCTCATGGCCAACCTCAAGGAGAAGCGCATCAGCGACTCGCTCAAGTCTCAGGTCACCTGCGTCGGCTGGAGCTCAAAGGGCAAGCAGCTGTGCGCCGGACTGGGCGATGGCACAATCTACCAGATGACGCCCGAGGGCGAGGGCAAGGCTGAGATACCTAAGCCAGCAAACATTGGGAACCACCATGGTAAGTTCTTTGATCATAATCGACGTGGGGTTGTGACCATGGCTAACATTACACGTCCAGTGTCGTCCCTTGTCTGGCTCGAGAACCACTTGTGGCTGGCCATTTACACTGCTCCTGGAGACTCCTCCACTATCTATAACATCATCACCCGCCAGCCCCCTGCTACATTCAGCTTCCAGAAGATTGCCGACCCTGTCGAGCCTTTCGTTCCCGAGAAGACACCGCACCATTCGCTTCTGCGCCTGCGAGACTACCCGCCAGACCTACAAGATCTTTTAATTATTTCCTCCTCAGCATCGACAGAGGTGGGACTTCTCAGCCGGTCGAAAAAGGCTCTGGCTACCGACAAGCCTTCTGACTCTATCACTGGAGTTTTCACCATGACGGAGCTCCTGGACGACACCAGGCGGCCGACATTGCCCATGACAGACTCCATGGAGGATTCGACCCCCATCGGCATTGCCCTCGACCTTTCCAGCAAAGAGAAGGTGTATAGGCCTATTCCCTCTGACGAAGAGCTTAACGAATCCCCCACACCTCTTCCTGGACTGTGGGTGCTCACCCACGAAGGTCTCCTCTGCTCCTGGTGGGTAGTGTACAACGATGCCGTAAAGCAAGGCAAGGCGTACCCGGGTCTGACCACTGCGGACACATCGTCTAATGTTGTGACCCCTACTGCCGCCACGCCGACAGCTACGGCGTTTGGAGGCACATCAGGTGGCTCGGCATTCGGCTCGACAACCCCGACTGCGACACCTGCCTTTGGTGCCGCTGCTCAGCTGGGCGGGCAATCTTCACCGTGGGGTGCCGCGACTACCCCCGCAAAGCCTCCCCAGACCGGCGGTGCTACCTTTGGCTCGAGCACATTTGGCTCTACCACCCCCGCGACTCCTGCCTTTGGGAAGCCCAGCACATTCGGACAATCTGCCCAACTCGGAATTAGGACTTCTCCTTGGGCTGCTGGCGGAGGCGCGGCACCTGCCTTTGGTCAGAGTGGCTTCGCAGGCTTCGCCAACAAGAGTCCGAGTAGTCCGTTCGGTGCTGCGGCTCAGAGCTCAACCCCGGCCGAGCCGAAGCCTGCGGCCCCTTCTTCCGGCGGATTTGCTGGGTTTGCCAGCCAAGGTGGCTTTGCGTCCATTGCTCCTACCAACACCAAGTCCAGCGTCTTTGGTAGTGGCGCAAGCACCAATTCCCCAACCAGCCCCTTTGCAGCCGCTGGTAACAACAGTGGAGGCAGCGTCTTTGGAAAGCCGTCTGGCAGTACCTTTGGCTCGACCGACAGTAAAGATGGAGGTAGCGCCTTTGGAAAGCCATCTGGGAGCGCCTTTGGCTCGGCCGACAGTAAAGATGGAGGCAGTGTCTTTGGAAAGCCGTCTGGCAGTACCTTTGGCTCGGCCGACAGTAAGGATGGAGGCAGTGTCTTTGGCAAGCCATCTGGCAGCGCCTTTGGGTCGACCGAGAACAAGGACGGAGGGAGTGCTTTCGGCGCGACTAAGCCTGCTGCTAGTCTCTTCTCCCCTGGTGGGTCTGCCAATACCTCTTCTGGGACCAGTGTCTTTGGAGCCCCTAGTAAGCCAGCGGCGCCCAACCCCTTTGCGCCCAGCAGCCCTGAAAAGCCGAGCGGCGGGCTCTTTGGGTCCGGGCCTTTCAAGTTGGAAAGCTCATTCAAGCCCGATCCCTCTGCCAAAGCAGAAGAGTCAAAGCCCTCCGCTGGAGGCGGTTCCTCCATGTTTGGGGGCGCCTTTGGCTCGGCTCTGGATTCTGCTGGTCAAAAGTCGACGCCGCCTGCCGCTTCCAAGGACGAGGATATGGATGCCGAGAACACTGCGGAACAGACTCCCCAAGCAAAGCCCAAGACCGACCTCTTCGGCCCCAAGATTGAGGAAAAACCGGCCGATTCTAAGCCTTCTACGGGGCTGTTTGGCAATTCGAAGCCGGCGGCACCAACGAGCTCCATTTTCGGTCAACCCAGCCAGCCGTCTAAGACGGCCGGTTCCTTGTTCGGCTCCAAGCCCGAGGCACCAAAGTCAAGCCCTTTCAGCTTCGCCAACCCGAAGAAGGAGGCCGAAGCGCCTCTGCCGCCAGACGCGACGAGCAAGCTGACATACCCTCTCGGAGACTCCTCTTCGTCGTCAGCTGCGTCTATCACGGCCAAGCCGTCCTTGTTTGGTCAACCATCTTCTTCGAAGCCCACCGAGGCCCCTCTCCCCCCGGACCCGAAGCCAGCCACAGCGAAGCCAGGAAAAACAGAGTCACCAGAGGTTGGATCACCTGCTGGTACCGAAGCACCCCTCCCCCCTGACTTCGTAAACGTATCCAAGCCAAAGGAGACAGCCAAGGCGACCGAAGGAGCATCTCTCCCAGCTCTCGCTTCTCCCGAGAAGACGCCAAAGGCAGCTCCTTCGTCTACATCGCCAGAGGCTACACCACTGCCCCGCAACCCATTCGCAAACATTCCCCCTGTCACTGAGGAAGAGACTACTGAAGAGGAAGATGAGGAGGAGGAGGATGAGGAGGAAGAGGACGAGGACGAGGCCGAGGATGAGGAAGGGAGCGAGCTCGAGGACAACGCTACGGAGGGAAGTGGTGTTGATGTGACCAGGGAGCTCAGCCCCGACCCTAACGCCTTTGCTACGACGCCTGGCTACACCCCTCAGAGCTCTTTCGGGGGTCTCGGACAAAGCACCACGCCCGCTACCGCACAGCCCGGGCAGGAGCGGCAGAGGCCTTTGTTCGGTGAGCTTAGCCGCAATGCTCCCCTGTTTGCGCGCCCTGATAAGACAAGCCCCCGCTCGCCGAGTCCTATCCGGGCTGCAGTGCCCAACCGTGCTCTCAGATCAGAAGCCACAAGGTCGGTCAGTGTGCCAGGCATGGCGGCCCAGATCCTGGGCCCTCAAGGCACGCCCTCTCAGCTTGGAAAGTCAATCATCAGTCGCGAGAAGATGGCCCAAGCAGAGGACTCCTTCATGACACAGCACAGGAAGATCAAGGAGCGTCAAGAGAGAGAGGAGACGCAACCGCTTGTGGATGAGGAGGACGATGAGATCCAGAAGATTCTGGCGTCTGAAGTTGAGGGCACACTGGTGCTCGACGAGTTTGTCGCCCATGCCAATGCGGCCCAGCCAGCACAGGACAGCATCCCGGCGCAGGTGGAGGCTGTCTATCGCGACATCAATTCGATGATCGATACGGTTGGCCTGAATGCACGATCTGTCAAGGGATTTGTCAAGGGACACACAGAGAACCGCAAGGAGGGTGGGCGAACAAAGGATGATCTCGAAGCAGCAGATGACTGGGTGCTGTGCGAGATTGATGAGTTGGGCCAGGTGCTGGACAGGGAAGTCCGCGCTGATCTCGATGACGGGCGCGTGCGTGACCTCGAGGATAAACTCGACGTGTGCCAGGACCTTGGTCGTGAGATGCACCGCCTCCGAGCCAAGCAGGAGGATCTCAAGAAGATTCTTGCGGCTAAGATGGACCCTGAGCAGGCAGAGGTGACGCAGTCGCTCCCTCTCTCAGCTGAGCAGGCCGCACAGCAAAACGAGCTGCGCAGGGAGTACACCAACTTCTCAAGGGTCCTGGCTGAGGCTGAAGAGGCGCTCACCCTTCTCAAGGCGCGCATCGCATCGGCATCGGCTGGTCGCGGCAGCACAGCCGTGCCCACGGTCGAAGCCGTTATGCGCACCATCACCAAGATGACGACCATGGCCGAGAAGCGCAGCGGTGACGTTGATGTGTTGGAGAATCAGCTGCGTAGGATGCAGCTGGGTTCGACTAGCCGAGAGGCGTCCCCCATGGTCACTCCCCAGGCCAAGCGGAGCGTCCTGTTCTCGCCGGAATCCACACCTTCGCGCAATCTTCGGCACAGCTTTGTAGCTAGCGTCGGATCGATTGGCAGCCCAGCGAGGGGAACGCCGCCTCGCAAGAAGGTCAGCGGGTTCAGCAAGGAAGAGAAGGGAGAGCTCATGAACAAGAGGGCCAGGCGGCAGGCTGTCCTTGACAAGTTCAGGAGCAGCGTGGAGAAGAAGGGTGTGCATGTATGGAATATGGAGGACATTGAGTAAATGGCGTCAAGTATTGTATCAGTTTCATGGTAACGAAGATGGGATCGCCAGTGTAGATGTTAGTAATAGAACAGAACTGCTTTTACTGTCTTATAAGTCAATTCTGTATGGATCCACGCAACCAAGGGGTTCAATGCAGCTCATATCCCGTGCATCAAGTTGGAAGGCTCAATTGCTGTTAGGTGTGTCAATGGCTGAAGCTTCACTGTTAGTGGTGTACGTACCGAATGTGGAGAAGGCCGAGCTAAAAAGCGGTGGGTGGAGACGGACGGACAAGTCGGT
This sequence comes from Geosmithia putterillii, assembly GCA_900188575.1. NCBI lineage: Eukaryota > Fungi > Ascomycota > Sordariomycetes > Hypocreales > Bionectriaceae > Geosmithia > Geosmithia putterillii. The sequence continues at coordinate 381,822 of FYEU01000301.1, read as the reverse complement.
GGTGACGGCAGAAAAAAAAAGTTGGAGGGGCATAGAGACGGCGACGAAAAATTTCCCGTTGCAGCGAATTGAACCAGTTCAAACCACATCACCCCCGAACGTCGCAATTGACCATGGCACCCTCACAACAGGCGTCGTGGAAGAATCCCACGGCGGAGCAGTTGGTGGCTCGGAACGTGAGTTTTTCCCGCCCTCCTGGGGCTTTCCGTCCTAGCCTGCGGCCGAGCCCGGGCCTTTTCTGAGAGGGAATAGCGATGCTGACGGATGCAAAAACAGACGGTCGGCATTAACAAGGAGACGGTGACGAACACGACGTCGACCGACTTCCCGGGCCACTTCCCCGGCGAGGATCTCGAGTACTCGACGGATCGCTTCCGCCAGGGTTTCAGCGTCGACTTCCACCAGAACGACGCGTACCTGGCGTCCTTCTCGCTGGTGGGCATCGACGCCTCACTGGCCAACGCCTTCCGGCGCATCATGCTGTCCGAGATCCCGACGCTGGCGATTGAGAACGTCTTCATCGAGAACAACACGTCGGTGATACAGGACGAGGTGCTGGCGCACCGTCTGGGCCTGGTCCCCTTCAAGGGCGGGCACGAAGGCCTGCGCGAGTTCCTCAAGTGGCGCAAGAAGCCCGCCGAGGGCACCTCCGAGGACGACGCCTTCGCCACCTGCTTCGACTACAACACGGTCCGCCTCGAGCTCGACGTCACCTGCACCGTCAACAAGGACGCCTCCCCCGCCGAGTCCGACCCGCTCAAGGCCTACCATAACGCCCACGTCTACGCGCGCGACATCGTCTTCCAGCCCACCGGTGACCAGGAGAAGTACTTCTCCGGCGACGACGCCATCGCCCCCGTCAACCCGGACATCCTCATCGCCAAGCTCCGCCCCCGCCAGACAATCAACCTCTCCATGCACATGCACCTCGGTGTCGGTTCCGACCACGCAAAGTTCTCCCCCGTCGCAACCGCCTCGTACCGCCTCATGCCCACCATCCAGATCGCCCGGCCGATCCTTGGTCCCGACGCCGAGAAGTTCGCCCGCTGCTTCCCCGCGGGTGTCATCGCCCTTGAGAAGGTCTCGGCCCGCGAGGCCGCCCAGAAGGGCTCCGGCTACGAAGGTCACGCCGGCGAGCTCAAGGCCGTCGTCAGCGACCCCATGCGCGACACCGTCAGTAGGGAGTGCCTTCGCCACCCTGAATTTGAGGGCAAGGTCAAGCTCGGCCGCCGGAGGGATCACTTCATCTTCTCCGTCGAGAGCACCGGCCAGTGGGACAGCGACGAGCTCTTCCTCGAGAGCGTCAAGCACCTCAAACTCAAGTGCAAGAAGCTTGAGCAGCAGGTCATCAACATGGTTCGGTAGACCAGAGATGACATGTTTTGGAGACTTGGCTTTTTGTACAAATTCATTATACGGTGTTACATTTCGCTTTTTTTCTGCAGCAATTTGATTTTTTTTTCTTAGGGGAGGGGTCTACGTTTTGGTCTCTCGCCTTGCTCTCTCTTTTATAGTCCTTGGTGGGAATGGGGTACTAGACAAAACGGGAAATGATACCATGATAAACTATACCAGATGACCTCGCTTCGTGAAGAACGTTGTTCAATTGTCTATGTAGCCATCTAATGGGTTGCCCTATGAACATGCGCAGTACTGCCCATCGTCCTTGCAGAGGAACGGCTCAAATTGTCTCCAGAATGCCATAGGCCTAGGCCTTGGGCTTGAACCTGAGGTAAAAGTCAAATTCGGTGATAAAGGCAGGGTCGGTCACAACGACATGCTGCCCATCCTCGAGACCTAGCTCCAGTAATGTCTTGGGGAGGTTGTGTCTGGTGGCCTTCTCCAACCCTGCCGGGGCTCGCATATACAGCGACTTGTTCTCAGCACGAATCGTGGGTTTCTTCAGCTGTGCCTCTGGGCGTATAGCCAGAGAATCGAGGAGCTCCTGAAGCGTGGTGTTAGGGTCGACATCAAGCGGGCGGGCCTGGTCGCTGCATACGGGGCAGTCAGGCTTCTTTTCGTGGTTGAATGTGTAGGTATAGATGCTGTCGTTCCCTGAGTACATCATGTAGTTCGCTTCGAAACCGAGGCACGGGACTGACGAGGTGGCCAGCTTGAAGGCTTCGTTGCAGCAGGCGGCGGCGATGATGGCGTTTGTGGACGCAATGGCAGGGATAATGTTCTTGATAGTTCCCTGGGTAAGCGAGTATGTGACGCCGGGAATGTCAAACTCCTTAGCTCGTGCAAGAGCCTTCTCATAGAGCCAGGTGACGTGCTCGGGGTCGTCTTTGTCAAGCTTGGGGAAGGGCTTCTCCTGGTCCCAGGCTATGACATGAGCCCACTCAACGCAGTGCTCCGGCTGGCGTGGGATTGAAGCAATTGTACACAAGGGCACAGCAGCCCGGGGTGCATGCATGTCCAGCTGGCACTCGATGCACGACGTGATAGATGGGAGGATAACGCGCGCCTGTCCCTTGAAGCCCTCCGTGCCGCCGTCGACAAGAGGCTTGATACTGTCCGCATCACCCTCCTCAGCTAGGGTGACGAGTGTGCTGTTGATCCATCTGCGTGCTTCGATGCTGTCCAGACCGCAGATAACAATCTGGAACTGGCGGTAGAAGTCGAGATCAAAGTCTTGAATGGCGCCGTTGTGCGGCGTAATGGACACGCCCTTGACCCGGCTCTCGACAAACTTGGCGGCCACTTCAGCCTTGTACTTTCCCACATCCGACTTACGGAACAGGAACTGGCGGTTCAGGTTAGAAATGTCGATTGTGTCTAGACATTCGTCAGTCGAAGCTTAAGTAGTCGGCCTCGGCAGCGTGCTCACCCATGTCAATTACGTGAATGTTCTTGAACCGCGACAGAGCCAGGTTCTTGAGGATTTCACATCCTAGTCCGCCAGCACCACTGTATTTCCCAGGTCAGATATCTGGAGTTTAAGTAGGACACGGCATATCAAGTAGCGGAAGGGGACGGAGAAGAGAGACCAACATGACCCTATTCCGTACCAGTCAGTATGTGATTATTCAGCCAAGCTTGCGGGGTTCGGTGAGAGCATACAAGACCTTGTATTTGTTAAATATGCTGAACGCCTCCTCGGTCTGAGAATCAGGATCCGTAAAGGGACCGGGAGTCCGGCGCATGTGGTCGAGATACTTCCTGAGATAGTGGGGTTGGTGGTTAGAAGAACAGACGGGAGGCAAACGATCTAGGAATGAGGCAAACAGATGGGGACTCACCACTTGGCGGCCTCGTCCACAGGACGGGCCTGAGAATCGACACTCATGGTTGCGTCTTATGAGAGAGAGCCCGGGTAACAAAGAAGAAGAAGAAGAGGAAGAAGAGGAAGAAGACGCAAGGGTGGTTGTTGTCGGTGATGCTGTTGCAGATGCGACGTATTGATTCACGGCGTCGTTGGTAAACTTAACCTCCACCCAAGTCAAAGGTGGGGCAGGTGAAAGGCCGGCCGCACCTTCCTTAATGAACGACGTATGAAGCTCGCTTCACCACCATCAGAGACCTCCACCAAATGCCACTGTTCGCTTCCATTGTCGCACATCCCGCTTCTTTGCTCTGAAAAGTTCGGGTTCTAGCTAGTCGAGATGTCCAGACGTGTCTCCGCCCGCTCACCACTTCAGTAAAGCCATGGATCTCACGCCCGTGAGCACCACCTTCCTGAAGGCCCGCCTGGAAAAGGAAGAAGGCAGCGGACCTTTTCTGACAGAGGTCACTGCATCCAAGACCCCTGCAGCCCCGAAACCGAGCAGCATTTGCTCCGTCGACGAGGCCCTCGAATCCATCAAATCCCAACCTGACTATGACACTCTCCTTCTGGCCCTCCGCTATTTCGCCGATGGCGCCCTTCGCAACGCACCCGGGCCGCACAGCGCTGCTATTATCCGAGTTCTTGTGACTGAGATTGCCCCCAACTATTGGCCACTTCTGCGCTCTGATGGAACTGATGACATCGACCTCTTTGTCCGCTGTCTTCGCACCGTCACGGGCGTCAACGCCTTGATATCCCATCTCCGAAGCCTGATCCAGGAGTCAAAAGCTGGGAGCAAAGAAACTAGGCGGTCCGATATCCCACTCAACCTGAACCTATTCTTGGACATCCTGGCATCCATTTTGAAGGGAGAAGATGCTATCCAGATGCTGTGGACTGCTTCAATATCAGGGCTATCCACCCAAGCCCTTCAGAAATCCCAGTCTCAAGCTCTCTTGTCTATTTTGACAGGTGGTAGGCTGGTCTCGACTGCCAGCGAGGCCGCTACTATTTCCGGTTCTCGTGACTCTCAGCATAACTACCAGTGGATAACGGACGGCCTCCAGGTGACCCGATGGCTTGGTGCAAACATAGCGACATGGGCACACATACCCCTGTCAAATGCGGAGCTTCGTTTTTGCTCGGATCTGTTCCAAAGGGCCCTGTCTCTTGGATATTCTGGTATGTACCGTTGAGAAGACGTGTTTGACGATATGCATCTGACACTTCAAAGATACCCTGATCAAATCTCTCATCGATCTACTGGTGCTGTCGCCGCAGGCCGAGCCTGACCTCTTTGCTCAAATATGCCTATCGTCTCCTAGTCAAGGGGCCAAGGTTCTAAACACCCTCTTGGACTACCTCTCTGGCAAATTCCTAGATCGTGTGAGCTTTGAAGGTACCAAAGAAAACGACACTGTCGCAGCTGTTGCTGGAGCGGTTAGCTCTGTCACGAGAGACAACCAGCTTCGGACCCATGATTTGGTCAAATGGTGTGTTGCGGCAGCAGGGGCTGGTCTTGGTCGTGGAGTGGGCATCCGGCGAGCTGTTGTGGCTGTTTTGTCACAAGACAAGGGCGCGATTACGACTGTGCTCGAGAAGAGCCTGGCTCAGTTTGGGGACGAACTGTACATCAAGCATGCCCCCTTTTTACAGCAAAAAGGTATGTTTCCCACCCTTTTCGCTACCATCAACCTTGGTTGACTTTAAGAATGTTCAGTGCATGCCGAGGTTCTCCTACTTAGCGCCGGCTATGTGCATCGGCTCTCACCCATCAAGCTTACCATGGTCATACGGTCTGGCTCGTACATGAGTACGATTTCGAACCGCATTGCCGCAGCACAACCCAATGCTCGTTTCCTAGGTATGGTCGTCGGAGAGTGCTTGTCTGGACTCATCGACAGCAAGGAAAAGCGGCTTAACTTCCACATGGAGGAAATGGATACCGATGAAGCGGAGAGACTTAAGAATCTGGTTCACACATCTGATCGCCTAGGACCTATTGAGCCCCTGGTAGCACGCACCCCCGCACCGGTTGGCCAACCACCCACACAACTCCATGTGCCCAAAAGAAAGCTCCAGCGAATCCCCAAACAGAAGCAAAGCTCGGAACCGGAAGCGAAACCCAAAGCTATCATAGAAGAAATCGATTCTTCTGGTGGCGAAGAGGACGATGATCTGGTACCTTATGCAAAAGGGCCAGATCCTGAAGACTCTGACGATGACCCAACACTTGTTCAGCGCAATAAGATACGGCCCCCGGTCTATATACGAGATCTAATCGCCTACTTTCGCGACTCCGACTCGTATGATAAGCAGAAGATGGCGCTCCAAACTGCACCAGTTCTCATTCGCCGAAAGGCCAATTACGGAACAGAAGTTAGCTTGCATGCGGATGACCTAGCCGGGCTCCTTGTTGGCGTGCAGAACAAGTTTGAACTGGATGACTTTGATCAAATGAGACTTCAGGGAATTATCTCTCTCATTGTCGCACAGCCAAAGACCATGGCCCCGTGGTTCGCACGCACTTTCTTTGAGGGGGACTACTCGTTGGCGCAGCGCACGTCAGTTCTCATCGCACTGGGTTTATCGGCAAGAGACCTTGCAGGGTACGAGAAGTCTGAGCACAAGGACGCCGCTGAATTCGCTTCCAAGAGACTCCCTGGAAAGCTAGAGAGGCTGTACCTAGAATCCCAAGGCCAGTCTACAAGCCAAGGACCGCCGACGCCCCAACTCGAGGCGCTCCCCTCTACGGCACTCGAATCCATCACCAAGTCCCTCACGGCGTCCTTCCTGGAGCCCCTAGCCGCCGAGGCAGCCGATGCTAACACGGGACCTAACGCCCTGAAACTCGAGAGCTTCACGACGCGGTACAAGTCACGGTCTTCCAAAAAGCCCCGCGTGCGGGCCATACCAAATACGACGGCCGCTGTCATCGCCGGCTCCTTCTTCTCCCCGCTCACCGCCCACTTTCAGTTCGCTCTCCGATCCGCGCGCCCGGTGGTCCTGCATCCTGCCCTGCTTGGCCTGTATCTCCAGACGCTGGGAATCATGGTTCATGCGGCGGGACCGTCGACCCTCTCGTTGCCGCAGCTCACTGCCGAACTGTGGAACCTACTTCTCGGAGTACGGCAACACGTTCTGGGTGATATGGGCGCCACAAGGGGCTGGCTCGTCGCCATGGCGGTGCTTCTTGAGGTCAACGAGGGGGATATGCGGAGACTGTGCGAAACGCAAGGGAGGGAGGTGGTCGAGACACGCGAGTGGGTAAGCGGTGTGTTTGAAAGAACAAGGGGAGGAGATGCCGACGCAGGGGATGAGAACAATGTCAAGATGTTGGCTGCGGGTGTTCTGATCAGGTTGGGCGAGGCCATCGAGAGGTATCAAGCGCTCCTCATGGGCGACATGATAGGTTTCTGAGCGTGTTTGCGCAATACTTGTGTTGCTCAAACGAGGTTAAAAGTGTCTATTTGACATTGTTGTGTGTGGTATAATATATATAGAGTATACAGAAAAGGGAAACCAAGGAATCAAAATCCACTACGCCGATGAGGATAGGAAATACTCGCGCTTGCAGAAGATCAACCACACCTAATGTCCAATGCTACCTCCTCTTCTTCTAGAAGACATCCTCGACGGGTTCCAAACGAGTCGAGCCGCTCGTCCTCTTGGACGACAGATCGGACAAATGGCTATTCACATAACCGAGGTGCTCACGCAAGGTCATTGCCATGCGGCGCAACTCGTCCTTGACTTCATGGGTCGACGCCTGGCCCTGCATGGCCTGTGGAGATGGCGCGACGGGGAGGGGCGGGAGGGACGACAGAGAAGGCGACAGGGACATGCCGCTGCCGCTACCTCCAGAGCGGTAACTCAAGCGCTTCTGCTGTTGCTGCTGCTGGAGATCCTGCTGCGACGCGGACTGGGGGAAGTACTCGTAGTCACTCGCCTGGTGGGGCGCTGTCGCAGCGGGCGTGGGGTCGTCCATGTCTTCCGGGTCCATGCCGGCAAAATCGCTGAGGGAGTACGGCCTCGCCATTGCGGCGGAGGGTTCCTGGAGCTTGGTGGCATCGAGGGGCTGCAGGCTGTCGCTCCTATCAGTGAGGGTCAGGTCGGCGACGGCATGTGAGAATTCGGAGTCGTCCGAGACAAAGATGGACGGCTCGCGGTACGTCGACGGCATGGCGTAGATGGATGCGTGCTTCTCGAGGTCAAAGGGGTTCATGCTGCCAAACTCGGAGCCGCTGACGGACCCGGCCTCAGAGTGCGACGTTGACGGGCGGGCGAACGGAGCGGGCGGCTCCGGCAGGCTCATGTCCAGGTCGATCAGGCTGCCCATGGAGGCGCGAATGTCCATATCTGGTGGGCCGGTCGGCGCGAGGTCGTTGAACCTGGCGGACGGCGGGATGGGTTCCGTCGGACGGTGCGCCAGTGTAGGGCGGCTCGACATTACGTCGTCTGCTGCAGCGGCAGGGAATCTGAATGTCTCTATGCTCGGAGGACCATCAGAGTGAGGGAACCCTGGCAAGTCGGGATTCGCAGATACCGGCATGGGCTGCGAGGGGAACGTCCAGTCTTGTGTGCGCCTGTTGTCTCTCCCGTCTGCGGGGTCACTCAGCGGCGCATTGTCTAGGCCGCCGTAGTCGTTGTAGTCAACAGTATCCCCTGCTGTCATCGTGTTGAAAGCGTAGTCGGATGTCTCGACGTCACCCATGTCAAACGAGGCATCCAGGTCGATGAGTGATTCGCGGACATCGGATGTCGGCGCCGAGTCATCTCGCAGAGGTAAATCTGAAACCGGTGCCATCATTGGTCTCCCGTAGTAGGTTCGCGAGTTGTCTTCGTAGCTCGTCATGGTGTTTGGGTCAAAGAGTTTCTCCAGCGGTGCCTTGACGGATGGTAGATGTGGTGGAGGGCGTCTACGGCCCTTGCCCTTCTGACGCGGCCGGGCCGTCTCCTCATAAGCCTCTTCCTGAGCCAGGTCCACCTCCACATTGGTACCGTATACATCGTAAACGTCCTGGGCGTCGCCATTGTTGAAGACTTGTTGGTCGAATGCTGCCGTGGTACTGAAATTCCAGTCGTCGCCTGGCATGTCCATGGCGCTTATGTCAGTCGGCGCCTGCGCACCTCCCAGGTTAAACAGAGATTTGCGAGCGCCGCCCTGGGACTCCCAGAGTTTGAAGCCTCGCACTAGGTGAGACAGGGACGAGGCTGGGTAGTCCTCCTCTGTGTTAAATATATATCCGTGTCGCTGGATCTGCGAGATTTGAGGTCTCTTGACCGGATCGTGCTGCATACAGTAGGCAACAAGATCTTTGAGCCCAGTCGAGTATTGGTCGCCCTCTAGGCGGGGGGCATGGGACTTCAGGTATGCTCCAAGCCTTCCCAGGTCCATGCCGGCAGATACATTTGGGGGTAGGCCCGAGGCGATCTCGTAGACGAGTGCACCAAAGGCCCAAATGTCAACCTCGGTACCGTATGAGGCCGTGGGGTCAAACAGCTCTGGGGCCATCCAATGCGGCGTTCCAATCACGGTGGTGCGCTTGTCAAACTTGGTTTCTATGACACCGGCAACACCAAAATCACAGAGCTGAACATTTCCCTCCTCGGTGACGAGAACGTTTGCGCACTTGATATCGCGATGGATGATGCCCTGGCCATGGACCCAGTAGAGGGCCTCGGCCACCTCGCGCAGAATGGGGATGATCCACTTCTCCTGCAAGCCGCCGGGGGCGGTTGGACGCATGAGGGTAGACACACTGCCTCCAGCACAGTATTCTGTGATCACCCACATGGACTGGCCGACGGGGAGAGCCTCAATAACGTGGTTGACGTTCTTGGCACCGGACACCTGGAGAAGCTTAAGGGCGTTGAGCTCCTTGAGCAGGTCGCTGTACGTGTCTGACATGCGAGGATCCATGGTGTCGCTCTGGTCGATGTCGATGATCTTGACAGCCACAAGCTGCTGGGTCTTGAGCGCTTTGGACTTGTAGACGCGACCAAAGCTTCCCTTGCCGATAAGCTCGTTGAGCTGATACGGGGGCACTTCCTTGCCGTCCTTGTTGCTCTGCTCAATGATGCGCTTTTGCATCTTTGCAGCATCGTCGAACGCCTTTTGCTTGGTGGCCGACATCTCGGGCCACCGCACCTGAAGTGAAGCCATGATGGCGGCGGAGGCGGGACAGTGACTGGCGAGTAGGCGATATGAAGGCTGAAGTCGTGGATAGTTGAGATTGACAAGTAGAGCGGCTCAGCCTCACATTATAGGAAATTGGGCCCTCGGTGTTCGTTTTTCATATCACAGCGCGTGTCAAAGAGCTGGATAGAGGCCACCTGGGCCTGTCGATGACGTGTGTCGCGGCGTTGATGTCCGGAAGATGAGCGATTCCAGATGGTCGAAGTGAGGTTTCAGACCCAAGGGGCACGTATGAGAATGAGTGCCAAGTGCTCGTAATTGTTAGGCGCCCGGTGACCTGTAGGTGCCCGCTATGCAAGCCCAACAAGCCACTGTATTCACTTGCTACCCGACCCCGGTGGCGTCTCGAGTCAATACTGCAATCAATCGGACTTGAGCGAGGTTTAACCGAGTGGATTCAACTGACAAAGAAAGGAGATGTCCGGCTACACATGTCGTGTCGAATATGAACCATTCGGAATGCTTCTGTCGGAAAGAATTTCTATAGTCGGACTCTCCGAGTATGTACTTTGGCCAGTATAACGAAACTGCTTCTGGCCAGTGTAGTAATAATATGTGTTCGTTGTCATAAAGAATCACTAACATCATGTGACTTCGCGCTTCAGACGCGAGTCCCGACGTGTATGACGGAGGGAGCAGTTGGATTTTGCCCCTCCTCCTTTAGACTGTCCAGATCCTTTTTCACGGTCACGGACCACACGTCACTCTACCGACCAGGCTGGGCTTGACCCTTGTCTCGGGCATAATCGGCCCCATGATCATGCACCTTGGCTATCATCATTTGAGAACAGCCCGATCCTCAAGCATCAACTAGTCAAAACTGCCGTCAGGATGGGGCCGCCAGCGAAACCCCGGTCCAAGACTCCCAAGAGACAGACCACCCTCAACGCCGCCAGCTTCAGCAAGGGGACGCCCAAATCCGTGAAGCCGATCCGTCCCAATGCAAGCATTCTTAGTTTCTTCAAAAAGACGGATAGGCCAGACGACTCACTCTTCATCGGTGCCACCCCCGAGTCCCTGGTACATGATGAGGAAGGCTTGTTTGGCTCCGACAACGATGAAGACCGATTCAGCGAGACACAATCACCCGTCAAAAGGAGGAGGCTAAGCCAGGATGGCACTGGATCTTTTCATGAATTGCCGGTTGTGGAGGATACACCGGCAAAACGACATCCGACGGTTGAAGACACCAAGATCGCGAACAGCAATGGCAAACGCAAAGTCCAAGGCCCTTTTGTCATGGACTCTGATAGCGAGGATGACAGTGATGATGAAGAGGACAGGGAAGCGGATGCTCCCAACCCGGTTACAGAGGATGAACACAATCGACCCCAGGCAAAATCTACATCCACCCCTGATCTACCTCCAGTATCGGTACAGGAGCATGTTGCTCGAAGCGAAGACAAAGAACCACTGGACATTCCGCCCGACGATACTGGAAACTTGCCCGAGTTTGCAGAGATCGACGATACTGAATTGGATGCCTTCGAAGGAGAGGAGATGCGCCAGATGCGTTATATGAGAGAGCAAGCCCGTTTGGAAAGCCAGGGCGACGAGGCTGCAGACGGCTTTTCCAGCGAAGATTTCGCCGATGATTCCATGAACGACGACGGCACCGTAAACCAGTGCTGCCCCATATGCCAAGGAAGCATAGCAAGCCTGTCAACAGACGAAGCGACGCGCCATGTCAACTTATGCATCGACGGCAACGCCCCGCCACTGGTGACCCCTGAGCCAGAGCCGAGACCTGAACCGAAAGAGACCCCTCTCAAGTTCTTGCCCAAACCCGGGCAGGCTAACCCCTTCCAGGAGGCTCCTTCTGGGGCTGCCGACAAGTCAGCTTTTTCCAAGATCATGTCCAACAAGGCCGAAGACTCAGCATGGTCCACGGCTGCTGCGGCCGAAAAGTCTAGCCGTGGTCGATTCTCCTACCAGAGAACATGCCCGTTCTACAAGATCATCCCGGGCTTCTCAATTAGTGTCGACGCATTCCGATATGGCGCGATCGAAGGCTGCCAGGCCTACTTCCTCAGCCACTTCCATAGCGACCACTACATTGGTCTGACGGGGAAGTGGGCACATGGCCCAATCTACTGCAGCAAGGTCACCGGAAGCCTCGTTCGCCAGCAACTCAAAACTGCCGACAAATGGGTCGTCGAGCTTGACTTCGAAAGACCATACGACATTCCCGGCACCGATGGCGCTACCGTCACTATGATTCCGGCAAATCACTGCCCGGGAAGCTCGCTCTTTCTCTTCAACAAGGAGTTCAAAAACGGCGGCTCTGGGAGCCACACAAAGCGCATCTTGCATTGCGGAGACTTCCGCGCATGCCCAAGCCACGTTGAGCATCCGGCTCTGAAGCCAGATATCTCGAATCTGGTCACTGGACAGAAGTCGCAGCAAAAGATCGACATTTGCTATCTAGACACCACGTATCTGAGTCCGAGATACTCGTTCCCGCCTCAGGAGGATGTCATTAAAGCTTGCGCTGAGCTGTGTAGCTCCATGTCCCCAGATCCTAATTCTCAGGACACGGTAACGAGTAAAGTCAACGGGGGCAGTGCTGTGAGCAAGTACTTCCAAAAGGGAGAAGGAAACAATGGTGCAGCGGAGAGCGCTGCGTCGGGGAAGACCTCTAAGAGGCATCGTCTCCTTGTCATATGCGGCACCTATTCAATCGGTAAGGAGAGGATTTGCGTCGCAATCGCCCAGGCCCTAAACACCAAGATTTTTGCGTCGCCAAGCAAGATCAAGATATGCAAGCAGCTCGGTATGCCGGAGTTGACGGAACGCCTGACGTCAAATCCCCTCGAGGCGCAGGTCCACATGCAGATGCTTATGGAGCTCCGCGCCGAGACGTTGCAGGAGTACTTGAATGGCTACAAGCCTCACTTCAGCCGCATTGTAGGCTTCCGCCCCAGCGGATGGAACTTCCGCCCGCCCAACAGCAAAGCTGCCGCGGCCAACACGCCGCCTAGCACCATACCCACGCACAAGCTCCTTCACGACAAGGCATGGCGGACGAGGTTCGGCTCCAAGAACCTCATTGCCCAGCGTGGGAGCACCAAGGAAGCCATGTGCTTCGGCGTGCCGTACTCAGAGCATAGCAGTTTCCGTGAGCTAGCCATGTTTATCATGAGCCTGAGGATCGAAAAGGTTGTACCGACGGTTAATGTCGGGAGTGAACAGTCACGGTCCAGGATGAAGGCTTGGAATGACAGGTGGATATCCGAGAGAAGGAAATATGGCCTTGTTCGGCCTCTGATAGAAGACCGGGATGAAGACACGGCGGAGGAGGGTCTCTGGGGTGGCAAACCGGGAAAAGGAGGCGGTGCCTGGTGGTAATTTTGTTCTGGATCGCGCCTGTATATTATTTATGAAGCATCAGACTGTCTTTTGGAGTCATGCATCGGCCATTTGGATACATCATATATATCAAGTACCGGAATGCACAATGGGATCTCGTTATAGTTTTCGAGCTGAAATATAGCTCGCACTGCACTGCTCCCATGCCAGGATACCCAAGGCAGAGCCCTTTTCACACCAAGACGCCAACGCCGTAGTTGATCCTTTTATCGATTTTTTTCCGGTTCTTCATATTTGATCATCAGGTCCTATCAATCGTCATCGAGTCCTCCCTCATTTCGCCTTTGCCTGCTGGGTAGCCGCCTCTGCACAAGTCGAATTCTGGTTAGTAAAACATGCCTCTTGCGTCCATAGGTTGTCTGGAAGTCTCGAAACTTACCTCTCCTGGTCGCATCCTCGAGCAGCTGCGTGTCTACCGACGCCGAGGGCAGGTGGACATAGCGCACGACGGAGCCACGGATAAAGACGTTCTTGACGGAGCTCTGTCAGAGTATCAGCACATGTTTCCATTCACGCCGGTTTTCTCAGCCTATAATATCGGAATAAATAGGGGAAGCAAGGGGAGAAGTTGTTCATACTAGATGGGGGTACTTGAGCTCCTCGACAACTGAAATGTCGTCGAGCTTGATGTTGAGGTACTGGTCCACGCTCTTGAGAGTGCCGCGGAGCTGGATGTCGTTCTTGAGTTCCACCGTGACCTCGTGGTCAATGAGCGTCTTGAAAAAGCTGATACAGGGCATACCGAATCAGTAAACCAGGTCCAAGAACACACAAAGGTCGTCACGATGGGGCGTGCCGCATTCTCTAGCCCGTGGTGGGATCTCCCATGGGTCATCAAGGCCTTACCTGAAGAAGAGCATGGTCGACTATCTCTGGCGAGCGCACTGCCGAAGAGGGCAAATATCTGGCCGTGTCTGTTTCAAAAATGAGATTACCGCTTATCCCACGCAGTTAGTCGAGCGTGGTGGTATGTAGTCGTCGCGTGATGTCGTTGGGGGTATTTTGAGTGACGTTAAGTGAGCGGCGTCGCCCTGCGGTCAAACGCTGCGATTCAATCACGTGACTGGCTGCCAGTTCGCATGCTTGCCTCTATACGAACGTCAACTTTTGTGATAGTACACCTTGCTTCACTACTACAAGGATATTTCGCTAATCGGATGTACTCGGATATTTCTGAAAAGTCTATTCTTTGAACTCGGAATGCTTTTATAATTGATATATACCACAAAATCTACTACCCAGGAAATCAACCATCCGTCTAAGCCACATGGACAAAAGCACGCTTCTTGGTGGTCTTGTCGGCATTCTGCTCCTCCCAGTTCTCGTCAACATAGTCCTTGACATTCCTGTCCTTGACCTGCATGCCGACAATCTTTAGGGCGGCCATGTTGACACCCATCTCGTCCTTCTGGCGCTTGAGAGCGGCGCGGAGGTTGAGGCGGATGCCGTCGAGCATCGTCTTCATGGTGCGACTGGCCACGATCTGGCGGTGGTGGGTCCTGAGCATGAAGAATAGAATGCGGCACGTGAGAGGGATATTCATGGAGCGCATGGCAAAGATATTGAGGAAGGTGAAAAGCATGGGCACCGACGCGAAGGGGAGGACGAGGAGGGCATCGTGCAGCGATGCCGACTTAATGCGTTGCAGCACCGACATGACGTGCTCCTCGGCGCTGATGTTGCCGAGGGCGAGGAAGATCGGGTTGCGCTGAGGGTAGGGCGCGTTAGACATTGTGGCCTTGACGTCCTCGTACTCCTTCATCAGAGCCAGATCCGACATGCCCAGCTCCAGCGCCTCGGTGATGCGCTCGCCCGCCATGAGCGTCTCTGTCGTCTGCTTGCCAGCGGCGCCAATCTCGTCGTCGTCGTCACCATTGGCAGCGTCGTTCTCCTTCTCCAGCGACGTTGTCAATGTGCTCTCATATAGCTCCTCGATCTCTTTCTCCCGCTCCTCCTCGAGGAAGATCTGCTCGTCACTCTCCTCCCACACGCGGATGCTCCTGTCGTGGCCTGCACTGACGAGGAAGTTGCCGCTGCGGCTTATGGCAATGGACCACACCTCACCGTGGTGCCCGTTGAGCCTCTGGATTTGCTCAAACTTATCCGCGTCCCAGTATCGGATGCTGCGGTCCTTGCTGCTGCTAAAGAAGTGGTGTCCATTGCCATCCGAGTTGTGCGGCACGAAGGCAACCTGGAGGATACTGTCCTGATGCCCGAAAAGGGCTTTGTGGCAGTCGCCAAAGTCGAGGCCCCAGATACGGATATTCTTGTCGGCCGAGCTAGTCACAATGAGCTTGCTGTCGAATGATATGTCCATGCTCAAGACAGGAAGCTTGTGTCCGTATAGGTTGAGGAACAACTTAAGAGTGTCGACAAAAAACACCTTGACTGTGTTGTCCAGGAGGGCCACAGCCAGGAGCTTGGCATCCGGTGAGAACTTGAGACTCAGGATGTCGTCGGACACCTTGAGAACTCTCGACTGCACAAGCTTCAGCTTGGGCGTGGTCCTCTTCGTCCCCAGAACCTCTTCTTGGACAATCTTGAAGTTCCAGAACTTGGCAGACTTATCGGCGCTACCCGACACCATGGACCTTCCATCAGGGTGGACGCCCAGCGACCAGATGGCACCTTCGTGGGCCTCGACGCTATCTAGCAGGGTGGCCGACGCAACGTCGAAGAGCTGGAGCTCTCCACTCTTAGTACCGACGACCACGACTTTGTCGCCTGGAAGAAACGCACAGCACAGAGAGTATCCGCAGTCAAAAGTCCGGATGCAGTTCTGCGTCTTGATGTTCCAGATCTTGAGTGTTCCGTTAGAGGCTGACGCAAGCATCTTGTCATCAGAGCTCAGCGACATGGCCCTGATGTCTGTCCGGTGACCGGGAATCTCTATGGAGAGTGCCTTGTTGTAGTCGGGAATCTCGTCCTTGCTCTTGCGCTCGATCTTGTCCTTTGTCGGTACCGTATAGTATTCAACCTGATTGTTGGTGGTTCCAACAATAAGGTTCAGGTCCTTTTGGCTACCCGTCAGTGCCCAGGCGGAGGACCGAGCCTTGCCACCTGTGCGCACGGTCACGTAGAGAGCCATGGTATCACTGATATCCGCGCTTGATATATCGTCGTTGTTGTCGTAGTCTTCCTCTGCGTCCTCCTGCTTCTCATTCTTTTGCTTTTCGCGCCGGCGTCTCCTTTTGCGCGCCAGCGTCTTCTTGATTTCTGTGTCCGACTTGATGCGCCAGATCTCCACAGCCTTCTCAGAGCCGTGGACGGCAAAATAGTCGCGACGGGGGTGGAAAATAACCTCTCTTGCGCGGTCCTTTCCTTGGCGGTGCAAGGTCCCTCGGCTGATGAGGAAGTGCCTCGTGGCAACCTCGACCTGGCGCGCGCTCGATGCGAGCCCGTCGGCATCCAAGGCCCATACCTTCATCTCTCCGTCGTTTCCTGCGGTGATGCAACCACCCAGGTCGGGCGTCACACCGAGAGCCCAGCATTCGCCGTTTGTCTGCGAGATGTGTGTTTCGATACAGTGCTTGGATGAGAGGTCCCAGAGCTTGAGCAGCGAATCCTTGCCAGTAGTGAGAAGGAACCCGTCGTTGCTGGGCTCGCCCTCTAGCACCATTGCCTGCTCACCGTCCTCGCCTGTGACCTTGGCTTCCGGTTCCACAAACGAAAGACCAGTCACCTGGTCCTTGTGACCACGCAGCTTGAACTGGCCAACCTCGGCGACCAGGTCCCAGACGATAATGTCGGTGTCCTTTGAGCCACTGGCCAGGCGCACTCCCGCCTTATCAAACGCAAGAATAGTCACGGCAGACTTGTGTCCATTGAAGTTGACAATAACCGTGGCAATCTTGCTGTCCCAAAGTCGGATGCTGCCATCGTCGTAACCGACCGCGAAGAAATCCGGGTCCGCCTTGCTCTGCGCAATTGCCGTGACGGGCGCAGTGCATCGGTCGTCCCTCCATCGGCCGAGAAGTTCGCCCTTCTTTATATCCCAACATAGAACTTCTTCGTTGGCCGCGACAACGGCTTGTCCCGCGCCAGTTCCATTGCGCTCCTTGGATTGCCAGACGAGGTTCGAGGTGGCCGAGGAGACGACACCAAAAGATTTGGCGTGCTCGTACTTTCTGTAACGGTGTGTCAATAAGGTTCCGTTTTCTTTCTAACAAGATGATATAAAAAAGGTCGATATCGGGCTACTCACAGGTATGACTTGACCATGTTTCCTCACTGGCAATTTCTTTTGCCAGAAGATCAAGCGCGCATGTAAAAAAGAATCGCCTTGACCAGACTCGAGGCTGCAGAAAGCCGCTGGGAGTGGGATATTTTTTTTCGTCCGTTATCGATAAGGCGCCACTTTAGCGCATTGAACGCTGGCCATGAGCACAGCCACCGGTTGCTGGGAAGTCTCAGTCACGTGCACCACTTCCCCCAAGCTGACTGACGTCTCCTCCCCCAATACAGGCCCCACCTTCATCATCAGCCAGCTCCATGACGACCAAGGGACGGACTTGAGGAGCTCGAGGTACTGCCGCCACCGCCGCCATCATGCTCCTTCTCGACTACCAGAACGTTCTGATTCAGAACGTTCTAACGGAACGCTTTACCATGTAATCAACCCCCGTCTGCCATTTCACCGCTGGAGAGAGAGAGCTGGGTAGCTAATGGCGGGATACAGAGATGCCCCTCCCACGACTATTGACCAGACCGTGTCCGACTTCGACGGCGTGATCTTCCACATTTCGACGCCCGAGACCAAGACCAAAATTTACGTCTCTCTCCAAATACGATGCTTCAAGGACCTCGTGCAGTATGGTGCCCAGGAGGTTCTCGAGAGAGAATACGGGCCTTACGTTGCCCCAACAGAGCCCGGCTATGACTTCTCTGTCCAGATCGACCTGGAGAGTCTGCCGGAGACGAAGGGTGAGCATACCAATATACTCAGATATGGCCAGATCCGTGTGTGGATATTAAAGGACAACATGGCTGACAATTGACTCACAGAGGAACGCGACGCGTTGGCCCTCAAGTTTGCCCTCCTGAAGCGCAACGCCATGGCTGCCCCCTTCGAACAGGCCTACCAGGAATACTACAAGCTCAAGGAGGAGGCGTCCAAGTTCTCGTCTGAAGACGCACCCCAGGGCGTCCGGGAAGGTGGCGCCGTCAAGGCCATCCACTACCGTGAGGAGGAGTCGTTCTACGTCAAGGCGAGCCACGACCGAGTCACCGTCATCTTCAGCACAATCTTCCGAGAGGAGACGGACAGGGTGTTTGGAAAGGTCTTCATCCAGGAATTCGTTGATGCTCGTCGGCGAGCTATTCAGAACGCGCCCCAGGTGCTCTTTAGGAACGACCCGCCTCTGGAGCTACAGGGTGTTCCCGGAGTGCGGAGCACCGGCTCGGATCAAGTTGGCTACGTTACTTTCGGTAAGGATGCTCGATTTCTCCTACACTTATATCGTGTTCTGATACTGACCGCTTGGCTCTGTGCAGTCCTCTTCCCCCGACACCTGACCCCGCAGCGCATGGAGGAGGTCATCTCTCACATCCAGACGTTCCGCGACTACTTCCACTACCACATCAAGGCCTCCAAGGCTTATATTCACTCCCGCATGCGCAAGCGCACTGCTGATTTCCTGCAAGGTTGGTTTTTCAACTCACCCTGCACCACGCCCCGGACCTGCATACTGACTGTGTACTAGTGCTGCGCCGTGCCCGTCCGGAGAACGAGGAGAAGGAGAGGAAGACGGCCAGTGGCAGGACTTTCAAGGTCCAGGGCAACTAGGGTTACATTGCATAGTGCAGCAGGTTCGTGTATGTCCACGACATTAACGACGCTGCGTGCCAGTACTGTCGACCAGCCAGGCGGAGCCACGAATGATTATGGAGCGAAACAACTTATATGAGGATGGAATGAAATATCTTTTTTTCTTAAAGGCAGTGGAATCACGTTTTCAATCGGTCTTGTTTCACTCATGATCGTGTCACAAATGATAGAGTAATTGGATTATGCCCTTCGGGTGGGTTGTCAGGCCGTGACGGGTGTGACCATCCGTGATAGGATATATCCCAACGACGGTGCTACATCGATGGCCAAGCCCCTATGTCTGTACGCCCATCGTGTGTCGGATACGAGCAGGTTCTAGTTCCGTTGAATGTATGTGTTACGAGTAAGTCGCCGGCAACAAACGAGCACGTGCAGTGTGTGCGGGCAGGCAAGCAGCCATGCCGTGTATGACACAACAGGTGCAGTTCTTAAGTTCAATATTTGAAGCATGAGCAGCCTCGACCGAGTCCGAATGCGTACAAGTCGCAGTAGTGCTGCGCTGTACCTATGAGCTGTACGGAGTTGGGAAACAAGAGTACTTCATGTGCCGTGTATCATGTATGTACCGAGGACGGGACGTGCGTCGCACAAAAGCAATGGTTCAGCAATCTTGCCTCGGCGATCGCTGACATCTCATCGGCCCTGGTTTACGCCATCAAGGTGCTGCATGGTTCCCCAACGGGCCAACCAACCGAGTGGAGGAGAGTTGAGAGCGGCGTATGGAATACCATACCAACCTACTTGGACGGAGTAGGAGCGACCGGCTAAAATCCCCACTCGTAAGCGCCCTCACCGCACACGCAGCGCCTCGTGGCAGAGGCAAAGAAGAGCATGGAAAGAAGCCCTATCTGCGCGGCCATGCCATTGAAGCCGGGCCCATTTGGTCCCTGGCCGAGCCTCTAGGCCAACTATTGGCAGTGCTTATACTACTTAGTAGAACCTAGCGACCAGTAACTGACTGGATGCCCCCGGGGGCCATTGAAAGTCCCTTGCTGGCTCAGGGGGTGTCTAGCGCCATGTGTGCCGTACAGCGTACCTACTTGGTAGAGGCTAGTGTGCCCCTCGATAGGTGTTTTGTTTTCCCCGAGCAGGCGGGCGTGCGTAAGTACTAATCCATTGTGCGGGCAGCGGCACGATTACGAGCGATACCTGGTATCACAGCACACCGCCAGCACAGCACAACACCATCACTGCCCGCGTTCTCAACACATAAGTACGACATACATCCCCATTCATTGAATCGCTGCCGTGAGAACGGTCACACACTCCGCAAATCTGGCCATAATCCGCCATCCGCTCGCTGCCTGCAGGTCGAGGTCATCGGTCCCGCTCAGCCGTCGCCATTGCCCCAAG
Organism: Geosmithia putterillii; assembly: GCA_900188575.1. NCBI lineage: Eukaryota > Fungi > Ascomycota > Sordariomycetes > Hypocreales > Bionectriaceae > Geosmithia > Geosmithia putterillii. The sequence continues at coordinate 361,806 of FYEU01000301.1, read as the reverse complement.
CCGCCAGCGGTGACCGCAGCTCTGGGTACTGCCAGTGTTGCTACCAGTACGAGGAGTGCTACTAGAGGTACTAGTAGTCGCGGGGTCCCCTACTACGACTCATACTCTCTTCTTCCTTTTGCTCCCACCGCCACCTCGTCTCTTGCAGCAGACCGCGGTCGTTACCTGTTGTCTCCCCCATCAATCACCAAGTCGCCGCTGCTTGTGTCTACCTGTCGTGCCATCACCACGCACGCCCCAGCAGGAAACATGCCCCCCTCTGACTTCCCGGCATCGGCCGCTGGTGCATCCCATGTCACCAGCAGCCTGGAGAAGCCTGACCTTGATAACCGCGACTATCGCGTTATTCGTCTGCCCAATGACTTGGAAGCGCTCCTTGTTCACGACCCGGAGACCGACAAGGCCAGTGCCGCCCTAGACGTCAATGTAGGCAACTTCAGCGACGAGGATGGCATGCCTGGTATGGCTCACGCCGTAGAACATGTAAGTTTTCCTATCTGAGTGCCTTCCCCGTCTATCTTCTTCCGCTGCGTACACTGCAGGTGGCTAATGTATCTTCTCCCAGCTCCTCTTCATGGGTACCAAAAAGTTTCCCGTGGAGAACGAGTACGGCTCATACCTGTCGGCCAACTCGGGCAGCTCCAATGCCTTCACGGCGTCAACCTCTACCAACTACTACTTTGAGGTGGCTGCCAAACCCGCCGATGATCAGGACCCTACTGAGGAGAACCCCTCCCCGCTTAGGGGCGCCCTTGATCGATTCTCCCAGTTCTTCATTGAGCCCCTCTTCCTTCCGAGCACCCTGGACAGGGAGCTGAGGGCTGTGGACTCTGAGAACAAGAAGAACCTCCAGAACGACACATGGAGGCTGCATCAGCTTGAGAAGGCCCTAGCAAACCCCAATCACCCTTACTGCCACTTCTCGACGGGCAACTTTGAAGTTCTCAAGACCCTGCCCGAATCCCAGGGTATCAACGTTCGGGACAAGTTCATCGAGTTCCACAGCAAGAACTACTCGTCCAACCGGATGAAGCTCGTCATCCTCGGCCGTGAGTCTCTCGATGTCCTCCAGAAGTGGGCCGAGGAGTTCTTCTCCGACATTGTCAACAAGCAGCTCCCCTCGAACAGGTGGGAGAAGGAGCCCGTGTTCCGTGAGAGCGATCTGGGCACTCAGTGCTTCGCCAAGCCCGTAATGGACTCGCGCGAGCTCAACCTCATTTTCCCCCTCATTGACGAGGAGCTCCTCTACGAGTCACAGCCTAGCCGGTACATCAGTCACCTGATCGGCCACGAGGGTCCCGGGAGTGTCATGGCATACATGAAGAGCAAGGGGTGGGCCAATGGCCTTTCCGCGGGCGCCTATCCTGTGTGTCCCGGAAGCCGCAGCCTCTTTGACATCTCGATACGGTTAACAGAAGAGGGGTTGAAGAACTACACCGAGGTCGTCAAGGCCATCTTCCAGTATCTTGCGCTCCTGCGTGAAGCACCCCCTCAGAAGTGGATCTTTGAGGAGCAGAAGGGTATGGCCGACGTCGACTTTAAGTTCAAGCAAAAGACCCCCGCTAGCCGCTTCACGAGCAGGACTAGTTCCGTCATGCAGAAGCCCATCCCGCGAGAGTGGCTCCTCAGTGGCCAGAGCCGTCTGAGGACGTTTGATTCAGCTGCGATTGAGAAGGCCCTCCAAGAACTTCGTCCCAGCAACATGAAACTGGGCATCGTCTCCCAGAAGTTCCCCGGAAACTGGGACAAGAAGGAGAAGTGGTACGGCACCGAGTATCGGTACGAGAAGGTACCTGCCGATGTGATGGCCACGTTTGAGGACGCCTTGAATACGCCGGCAAAGACGCGTCCCGCCGAGCTGCACCTCCCTCACCGCAACAACTTCATCCCCAGCGAGCTCGAGGTGGATAAGAAGGAAGTGGCCCAACCTGCCCTTGAGCCGCGACTTCTTCGCAACGATGCCGTGGCAAAGACGTGGTGGAAGAAGGACGACACGTTCTGGGTCCCCCGAGCCAACGTCGTTGTCAGCATTAAGAGCCCCATCATCTATGCGTCAGCCGAGAACACAATCAAGGCCAGGCTCTTCACCGAGCTCGTCAGGGATGCTCTGGAAGAGTACGCCTACGACGCTGAGCTGGCAGGGATCCAGTACACTGTCAGCCTAGGGTCTCGAGGCCTCGTCCTAGATCTCTCGGGCTACAACGACAAGCTTCCCGTCCTCCTCCAGCAGGTGGCTTCGACGATGCGTGATCTGGAGATCAAGGAAGACCGCTTCGAGGTGATCAAGGAGCGGGCTGTCCGTGCGTTCAGCAACTGGCAACTCAACTCGGCCTACCAGCAAGTCGGCGATTACCTCAACTGCCTGTTCTCAGAGCGCGACTACCTCGTTGAGGAGCTCGCAGCCGAGCTCCCCAACCTCACCTCCAAGTCGATCCGCCTCTTCCAGGAGCAGGTGCTCTCCCAGATGTTCATCGAGACGTACGTCCACGGAAACCTGCACAAGGAAGATGCCCTCAAGGTGACCAACGTGCTCGAATCGACCTTCAAGCCGAGGGCGCTTCCGCTGTCCCAGCTACCTATCGTCAGGTCTCTGCTCCTGCCCGCCGGATCCAATTTTGTGTACAACAAGATGCTCAAGGACCCAGCCAACGTCAACCACTGCGTTGAGACGTGGCTGTATATGGGTGACAAGGCCGACCGCGTTTTGCGTGCCAAGACTCTCCTCCTCGACCAAATCGCCCACGAGCCGGCGTTTGACCAGCTGAGGACCAAGGAGCAGCTCGGATACATTGTGTTCACGAGCCTCCGTACTTTCTCGACAACGCTCGGATTCCGTCTACTGATCCAGAGCGAGCGCACTCCCGAGTACCTCGATTCGCGCATCGAGGCATTCCTCGCGCAGCTTGGTGGCATCATTGACAAGATGAGCGACTCTGATTTCGAGGGCCACAAGCGAAGCCTCATCCTCAAGCGTCTCGAGAAGCCCAAGAACCTCGACCAAGAGTCTACACGGCATTGGACCCAGATTTCTGGAGAGTACTACGACTTTGAGATTGGTAAGAACACTTTTGTGGTTTTCCCGTGACTCCGTATATTCAACCACTAACAACCATGGAATAGCTCAACACGATGCGGCCCATGTCAAGCAGCTTACCAAGTCGGACATGCAAGACTTCTACAAAGCCTACATCAGCCCCTCATCAGCCAGCCGCGCCAGGATGTCGATCCACCTCCACGCCCGTGCAGCCAACGAACTCGACAAGAAGATCACAGACCTCTTGAAGCGGTTCAGCCTGGATGATGACAGCGTGCCGTCTGAGAACCGCCAGAACCTCGGTCTTCTTGAGAAGCATCTGAGGAACGTGGCCAAGTTCGCCGAGGACAAGGTGACATCTATCCTTGCTGAGGCCAAGGAGTTCGGTCTCAAGGCCGCTGCATCCCCCGACGCCGATGCCACCAACGGCACTGCTCCTAACGGGGCAGCAGCCAGCCAAAGCTCGCCGCCGGTTGAGATCAAGGACATCCGCCGCTTCAAGGCGGGTCTCCTGGCCAGCTCGGGCGCGCGGCCCGTCAAGGACCTGAGCGAGTATGAGGATATTGATCCTAAGCTGTAAAGGTAGGTGACTTATTGACTACATTGGACGGGTGCGGAGGAATATTTTATAGAGAGATAGAGAGGCCTCTCGGATTGTAGACTAGATGGCTCGTTCAGACGAGGGAAGCCATAGACGTATTGGCTGCGGTTGGTTAGGCAGCAATATTAGGGGAGAGACAACTTTGAAACTCCCTGCATCCAAGAACAAGTAGGAAATCAATCTGTTTCGAAGCATGCATCGGCGGTCAAGCAAGAAGCAAGCCGCAACCGCAACAATAGCCAAGAAGCACTTGGCATCAGCCATCTATCAGCTCATTGGCGAGCGTATGTACGAGGGCTAGTCGATTTAGTAGTATACATACGTAAGAGCAGATCAACATCCAGTATCGCCACGAAGATTACCACTGCTTGTAATTCACGGCAAGTGAGTGGTTGAGTCGCCGATGATGATGGAGGGGTGCCTGAGCCCTGATGGTGGGGCAGATGGCGGGCAGTGGAGGAGGCTGCTTGGCTGCCCGCTCCAGCGGGCCCCGGCTGCTAGTCAGTCACCGACAGGCGTCTAGGTCGCTAGAGCAGACCACTACGAGCCATTCGCTGTAGGCACTCAAGCGCTATATTTAAGCACTGTAGCATGCTCGTGCATATGCCCGCTGCATCTGCTCGCGCTCACGCTACGTAATGGTGGGCACACAGGTTGAATTAGAGAATCTTGGGAGCGAATATAGCAACAAGAAGGCGGTGATGGCTATTATTAAAGGAGCAAGATGCGAAGTGCAAAATGAAAAGAGAATACGGATCGACAAATACGTATCCATCAGGTGGCCATCAGTGGCATTTTTCCCGCCGCTGGTATTGATACATGTTCGTCTGATGACGCGGGATGGCAGGCAAGCATTGAAAGCAGGTAGGTAGACTTTTCCCCAAGCTAAATCCTGAATCAGTCACCACAGAGGAATCCAGTTGGTTGACCTTTTTGTTCTCGCTTCGGCTTCTTCAGCTCTTCAGCTTTTTGCAACGCTGTCCATGGAGGGGATAAAAAACGGTAGAATCAATCACCGCCATATGTGGTTGTCCTTGAGCATTTCGTCGCTGTTACTTCACATTGATCTGACCCTTTCAGAGAGAAAGACAGGGAGACCCACTGCCCGCGACCAAGTACATCATCACCTTTTTGCCTAGCCAGCCGCCACCTCCCACCGACGGCCACACCTTCAAGTGGTTCCCGATAACCCTGGCGACTACATCTGCAGGAGAAAGGAGCAATACCCGTCATCTGAAAGTGAAAATAGACCGATTTCACTGATGGGCTGAAGTCTGATAATCTGACTCCTTCCGATTCCGACTGGTTGATGTTAGTGCCTTCTCTTGGGGCTCTCTTTTTTTCTTCCTTACCCTTTCTCACGCTCCACCCCCGCCCCCTCCACCACCGGTGGAGACGCCTTGCAGCCAGAGTTTGATCCGACACAAAGAGGTCACAAGTTTGGAAGACAAATTCCTGGTCTCTGACGACTTACTATTTCTGCCCCCCCCTCTGACAGTTATAGCTCCAAGGAGACCGCATTTGATCCGCCAAAAAAAATCATTTGAGCTGCCAAGAGCAGCTCGCCTTCAAGACGTCTTCCTCCAAGAAGAGACGTGTCTCTTCTCACCCTCTAGCACGAGAGCAGAGCCGCAGTTCGTCGTCCCCGTCCCCCGACACCGCCCTCGCCTCGTGCGAAGCCGACGACGACCCGGTGGCCTTGTCCTTCTCGTCAGGGCCGCCCCGAACCGACAGCCCCCCGCTTCCCTACCTGAGGCCGGACCCCCCGCCATCGTCGTCAGCGTCAGGCCTACCGCAGAGGCTGCTCCAGCCGACGAGCTACAGCCCATACCCGTCCGCCGGCAGCGGTTCCCTCGTCTCGGTCGACTACGCATCCTCTGCCGCCTCGTCCCCCTGCGCTTCCGCATACGCCGATCTGTCCCTCGGCAGCGACCGAGGAGGTGACGAGACTGGACCCGTCCTGGACAAGTCCAGAGGCCAGTCTCCATACCCAGTCTCCAAGCGAGCAATTATGAACGGCGATGCAAACGTCCCCCACCGTTCCTCATCTCCGCTCAAGCGTCGTGCCTCCAGCATGGAACCCGAAGGCGACGTACCGCCCAACACCAACACGTCCTCCGACGTCCGCGCCAACAGCGCCCTGCCCCTGCCCCGCGCCATGAGCGTCGACCCGCCCGACAGTTCCGCCGATCAAAACGAGAATAGTGAGTTTCCAAGCCCGTGTTTTTTTTTTTTCTTAAGAGAGAGAGAGAAAGAGAAAGAGAGAGAGGCATGTATGAGATAAATAAAGAGACGGAAGCGAAGAGTGAAAGATATATATTATACACGTATAGAGAGTGGTTGGGGACCTCTTATTGACTTGCGGGACACCACAGGGTCACCGCCTCCTATGCACGAGCAAGTCAAAATAATCGAGACGCTCCTTCAGGCCTCCAAAGAGGCCCCCCTCAAGGAGGGAGACACGGCGTACCTTGTGTCCAGGAGCTGGGTCGATAAGGCTCTCGCGCTACGTTCCGACGACACAAAGAGAGCCAAGACGGATGAGACAGACGTGAAATCCTTGGGTCCCGTCGATAACTCGGACATTATCGAGGATGTCATCAAGGACTCCAGTGGCGTGGAATTCGTTCGCCTGAAGCCTGGGCTCGGTCTCGAGTCTTTTGAGGTATTCCCACAAGATGCGTGGAACATGGTGGTCGATTGGTACGGCGTCAAGGACGGCCAGAAGCCTATTGTCCGGACCGCCATCAACGAGGCCCCCGATGCCCAGTCAGCTCCCGAGATCATATATGAGCTGCATCCTCCCATTTTCCGCATCCACCGTCTCTGGTCTGAGATCAGTCCCCTGCCTATTGAGCAGTCGCTGAAGGCCGAGAACCCCGCTCCCATCGTCCTCGTGCGGAGCCGCAAGAGCCACGCCCATACCTTCCTCAAGGACGCCAAGACACTCGCTGGCATCCCGCTGGACCGCAAGGTCAGGTTGCACACCATTGCATCCACGCACGATCTAGGTGAGATGACGTCCGCGACCTCGGCCCTCACACCACCAGATTCGCCTCAGGCAGAGGGCACAGCCGGATCTCCGGGCAACTGGTCCCGCCTGCTCGTCGACGTGCCTACGTTCTCGCAGGTTCGTGATCTTCGAATGCAGTGCGACATCCCAGACACAACGATAAACACCAAGTACAATGGAAAGTCTTCGATTCAGCTGCAGGGGTTGGTCACGGATCAGACCATCATTCTGGATGAGGCCATTGACAACTGGTTCGTCAGCACTTACACTGGCCAGCATCTGCCCAAATCAAACAAGAGCCTACTTTCCAAGGGAACTTCCTCGGCTCTGTCCTCCAAGACGAATAGCGGCCGCAGCAGCCCTGCCCCCCAGGGTGTGGTCACCCGCGGAAGGGCTCAGCGCAAGGGCTTCGGCAAGAGCCTGGGCTCCGTGGGCCTGCACAACCTGGGCAACACGTGCTACATGAACTCTGCCCTGCAGTGTGTCCGGAGCGTTGAGGAACTCACCAAGTACTTCCTCACTGAGGCATACCTGACGGAGATTAATAAGACGAATCCCCTCGGATACCACGGAAAGGTCGCGCTCGCCTACTCCGGTCTCCTCAAGGAGATATACGAGGCAGGCCGCGGGTCTGTCAGCCCCCGTGACTTCAAGACCACAGTCGGTCGTTGCCGGAGCACGTTCCAGGGCTGGGGTCAGCAGGACTCGCAAGAATTCCTCGGCTTCCTCCTCGATGGCCTCCAGGAAGACCTTAGCCGTATCAAGAAGAAACCATACATTGAGAAGCCCGACTCAACAGATGACATGATCAACGACCCTGATGCCATCCGCGCGATGGCGGACCAGGTGTGGGACATTACGAGGAAGCGAGACGACTCGGTCATTGCCGACCTCTTCACCGGCATGTACAAGTCAACGCTAAAGTGTCCCGAGTGTGGCAAGATCAGCATCACCTTTGATCCTTTCAACAACCTCACTCTGCCGCTGCCCGTCGAGGACATGTGGGTCAAGGCCGTCCGCTTCTTCCCGCTCAACGATGCACCTGTGAGGATCGAAGTGGAGCTCCCTAAGCACAGCTCAATCGAGTTCCTGAAGGAGTTTATGTCGATCCGCACTGGTGTCCCTGTCAGCCGCCTGATTGGCGCCGAGGAGTTCAAGGACAGGTTCTTCAAGATCTACGACGATCAGCAAGATATCTCCGAGGAAATTCAGTCCTCGGACATTCCCACCATCCATGAGTTGGAGGCGGTACCGACCAACTGGCCGCCCAAGGGCAAGCTCAAAAAGCGGTCCATGCTAGACATTGACACCCCCCCCGACCCTTCCACGTGGGAGGACCCGGCCTATGAGCAGATAGTGGTGCCTGTATTCCACCGCCGTCCTCACGCCGTGGGACGCAACGATGGAGTGGCTTCGCCCACATTCATCGTCCTCACCAGGGACGAGGCCTCTGACCTTGATCGCATCCAACGAAAGGTGCTGGCCAAGGTGGCGACGCTCTCCACCTGGAAGACGCTCCAGAAAGAGTGTGAAGACGGGGGCAGCAACCACAGCACCGAGTCCGACTTTGACTCGTCGGGAGACAGTAAGGTCGCCGCCCACTCAGTCCAAGGAGAGGAAGACATGGTGGACGTCACCATGAAGGATGCCAATGAGCAGCGGCTGCCCCACCAGCCCGGAATTCTCAGGCACTTCAACGCCAAGAAGCCTGCCTTCCTAAATCCCGACAGCTTCCTATCCCCGGAGCTGCAGAACATGTTCGAGTTCAGCTACTTCTACGACGGTCCCTCGGTGCCGACTGGGTGGTCGCAGGTCGAGGGAACGCGAGTCCTACCCAAGGTCGCAGACCGCATGCCGCAGCCGCCCCAGGCTGACGAGGAAGACCAGGGCAGCCAAGAGGGCAGCGGCGAGAGCTCTGACAATGCCGGCTCGGGCAACGAGGAGGACAGTAACGAGGAATCCTCTTCCAACAAGGCCAAGCCTTCGGTGGAGACGCGGATGGCAGACGAGTCGAGCGAGGAGAACGACATGGGACCTGCCCGGTTTGCCCGCCGGAACCCTCAAAAGTTCAAGGGGGGTAAGAAGAAGTGGAAGGACCACAAGGCCATGGGAAAGAAGGCCAACAAGAGGCGCGAGAAGCAGATGCGGGCTCACAAGGAGGCCCATCGTGCTGCCGTCAAGCCTCAGCCTCGCCCACAGCCCGAGGCCCGAGCCGACGGCGGCCCTCTGATCCGTCTCGGCGAGGGACTGGTGGTGGAGTGGAACGAGGAGGCGTACGAGACTGTCTTTGGTGGCTCTTCCTATGGCAATAACAATGAAACAGCTGGAACCAAGACGTTTATCGAGCCCGAAGTGCTGGTGGATCCGGCACTCAAGATCACACAGCGGCGCCGGCAGACACGGCGATCGCGAGGCATCTCGCTCGAGGAGTGCCTGGACGAGTTCGAGCGGGCCGAGGTGCTCTCGGAGCAGGACATGTGGTACTGCCCGCGGTGCAAGGAGCACCGACGAGCAAGCAAGAAGTTTGACCTGTGGAAGACGCCCGACATCCTGGTGGCGCATCTCAAGAGGTTCAGCAGCTCGGGGTACCGCCGCGACAAGCTCGACGTCCTGGTAGACTTCCCCATTGAGGGGTTGGACCTGACGTCGCGAGTAATCCAGAAAGAGGATGGGCGCGACGAGATCTATGACCTGATTGCGGTCGATGACCACTATGGGGGTCTCGGTGGGGGCCACTACACGGCGTACGCACGAAACTTTATGGACGGCCGATGGTACAACTACAATGGTGAGTGTTTCCCTCTAGTGCTGCTGCTGCTACATGCGAAATACAATGTTGACGGCTGACTTTTTATTACGATGCAGACTCATCAGTCAGCCAAGTCTCGGATCCATCATCGGTGGTATCGAGCGCGGCGTACCTGCTGTTCTACCGTCGGAGGTCGAGCGGCGCGCTCGGTGGAGCACGGTTCCAGTACATTTTTGAAAAGTTTGACAACCCAGACGAAGAGTCGTCGACGGAGGCGGGCAGCAACAGCAACAACAATAACAAGAGCCGCATATCATCTTCTGACGACGACGATGACGACAGCTTTGGCCGCGTATCGCGGCCGCGTCTGGCCAAGGGCAGCAGCGTCAGCACACGGCCGGTGGACGGGTCGGATGACGAGGATGACGAGGACGCGGATCCGTACAGCGGGCTGGTGCGTCGCAGCGTGGAGATGGAGGACAATGAGTATCAGTCCCTGGGGCCAAACCCGGTCAGCCAGGCATGGAGCTTCGGCGAGGCGAGCGGAATTGGCGGTCCTGGCATCGACGACAACACATCGGACCTGGCGAGCGATACCGTCCAAGTTAGTTCCGAGGACGAGGCAGGAGACCGGGACATGTTTGGGGACGACCAGGACGTTGATATGAACTCTGCTGTGGCGGACGAGTCTGACGCGGAGGGAGTTGCAGCTGGGGCGGCCGGGACGAGTGGCGGGAAGCAAGAGACGGGGGTCATCTCTGTGCCAGCCAAGGGTGGGGCAGATGGGGAGGACGAAGAGGTGGCCGAGATTCACGTCGAGGGGGACAAGGCTTGATGATGAATGAATAAAATATGATATATGGGTTTTAGAAAAGTACACAATATCTACGATGATGACGGTAGTACAAGATTAAGTGATGGAGCGAAGTACATGTAGTAGTCAAAACTTGAGACTTAGATGGATGTTCTATTATATACATGGCGAGTAGTAATCGTAAAAATGGGGGGAAAAAAGAAGAAGGGATTTTTGGCATGGCTGCTTATGTACCATTGCACCGTTTATATGGCCTCTGTTTTCTATAAGCAGCATCGTCAGAAATATTGGCTGTGTGGTGTCATTCAGTAGTAAATGTCGATGGTTGGTTTAGGGTATTGTCAGAGTAGAAGATGAGTGCAGCCTATGCGCAGACGACACAGCAGTGAGCAGTGAGCAGTGAGCACTGAACTGAGAGTCGGTACTCTGTTGTCTGTACAGAGTACAGCGTGATTGAAGCTTACTCGCCCGGCTGTGCAGAGGGATCGACAGTGGCGCTGTGGGGAACACGAGTCCTCGGGGGCTGCGGTGCACTGCACAGGCTGCACGCATCCATCAATTACAAGAACAACTGGACGCACTGCAATTGTATCCGTAATACTGCAACTATTCTGCAACTGTGCTGCACCGCGGCGGGTACTATGCAGGTATACTTTGTACGAGTACAGGTAAGTGGTGTCGATACCTTGTATGAGTATGAGTATGAGTATGAGTGTGGGCACGCGTTGGCAGCTGGTAACGCACAGGGCACAACTTGATGGAGACTTGTAGGTACAAGTATTACTCCGTACGGAGTACAGGTACTCCATAGTAATACCTGTATTATAGATAGCGTCAATAAGTACTGTGCAATGGTGGATGGCAATGACGCGGGACATGGCATTGTGAGTGCTACTTGGGATGGGAATGGGTGATGGGCTCCGACTCGAGGCAGGGCTACTTTGTATATGGTCCATGTATTGATATATATATATATGGAGTTGGTGAGCCGTGGCGTACGAGTATGGCGGCATGTGAGCCAACACGACATACAACATGAATATTTCTTACTTGCCTACTCCGTACTTACTCCGTAGACATACGAATAGACGCAGTGGGCCCTCGGCGCTGAGCGACAGTCTTCAGCGCCCGCCACGGGCAAGCCACCACCTAGCCACCAAGCCACGGATGGAGGGCACCCACAGCCCCAACTCGCCAACTCGTATGATGGTCTACGAATATCTGGATGCGTACATATTGAACAGAGGGTCCCGAGTCCTCCAGCGACTTACGAGCACTCCGTATTACGAGCTATCAGCTGGCCAGCCCAAGCCATCCATCAAAGAATGAGACGGCGAGACGGATGGAGATAGATGGGGAGCTACTCGAGACGGGGGGAGTCCACCTGCCCACCTAGGATGGAGCCCAGCAGCGGCCAGGGGGCCCCTATCAGTGCAGAAGGGGGGGG